>SNQJ01S0060140.1:22963-42366 GCA_010110895.2 Picea sitchensis | reverse complement strand
GTTCCTCCTGTGCTTTTACGTCCAAATCCCCAAATTCTGCATATCATGCCATTTCTGTTGTTGCCATAAAAGACAACAATCATCAACACGCATTCGTTGCTTGTTCAATATTTGCCAACACTCACTTCCTATTATTATCCATCACTCAATAACTACATTACTTCACTAAATCCATTGGACCCATCCAACATTATAAAGAATTTGTTTGGAGTTTTTCTCTTTAACAAAGCCTCCCCCTCCACTCAAGGAATTCCCCCAACTAATGATTCTTGCCCTCTATTTATAGGTATAACCCAACATGACTTGAACCACATCACATGAATCCAAATGATTGATAACACAATCAAGTGGCTTAAACTCCATCCTCAAATATGACATGATCAAGGAAAATATAACAGAGGGTCCAGGCTCATTCTTAATTAACGGTTGTAATCTCCTCAACATTCCCATCACATGCATGTTAGCAGTGTAGCCAAGGAAGCTTCATTGGTTCTAATTTAACTGCAATTTTCAATCAAGACATGACCTGTTGATGACATCGAACCACTAAAAAATTAAAAGTTGCATAATAGATCTACATTGGAGGAAATTAACCAACAAATCACTTTTCACAAACACAATCCATGACTCTTTATAGAGCCTCCAATGAAAACTTGCCATAGTTTCTTTAGTTTTATGCCTTTAATCTTAGGCATATTAACTAAGGTAGCCAATATGCATGGTGTCGATGCGATTTTGGATGTTGGTGTGGTGGTTCACATGTAGGGGCATCAATTTTAAGATTTGGGTGTGAAAGTATGGTAGGAAGGATGTAACACTTGTAATATATGTATAATTTAAGTGGATTTCATGGTTTAAAATATGTGGTTCTTCCATAAAGTTTATATATTCTAATTTAAAAGAGTTAACTATATACAAGTCCATAAATATTAAAATTAGATTTTTATTGTTATAATATATAAATAAAGAAATGTTTTTCCATATGAAATGGGGCCAAGCAGCAGCAGTCATATCTAGGCCGACCCATGCACAGGTCAAAAATTCCCCGCTCAAGGCCTCTCTGTGCAAGTTGTTGAAGGAAATTCACACTCAGTGTCCCAATGTAAAATTTTAATTACCCCATATCCTATACAAAACCCTAATGCGCAGAGGCAAAATAGCATTCAGGTGGTAGCTCCAAAGGAAGGCAGTAAGCAAAGGGATATCCAGGAGTCAGGGAATTCCCGCTCTGTGGAAGGTAGCCAAAGGTATTCATCGCCGATCAAGAAAATTTCATCTACTATCAAGCTAGCCTCCCCCCTTAACCTAGCCTTGGGAGATGACGTAATGCTACCACAGGTCCAAGAAATGACGGAGATTGTGACAGTGGGTAGAGTGAATGGCTGACACTTTAATCAAGAAACTTTGGATAAATGGGTAAGTAAATCATGGGGGGAGAAGTTGGACATGGCCTCGGAGGTACAAACCCTAGCAAAGAGTTGGTTCATGTTGAATTTCAGGAAGGCAGAAGAGGTGGAATGGGTGTTGAAATCCCCCTGGTATATAGACTCGGTTCTGGTGCTTTTGAAGAAGTGATCAACATTATTTGATGCAAGTAGAGAAAGAGTTCTTGAGCTCCAGATTTGGGTGAGATTGTCGGGGCTTCCAGCGGAATTATGGACCAAGGATGGATTCAGACTTCTAGGGAACACAATGGGAACTTTTTTATATGCTAATATGTCTTTTTTGGCCACAAAGAAAATGTCGGTCGCGCAAATTTTGGTGTTCCTAAATATTAGGAAAGGTCTTGTGGAGGAAATAATCCTATATTGTAGGGGGGGATATCTAGAAAATAAATTGGACTGCGAGGGAATATTGTTCAGATGTCGGAGATTCCACAAACATGGCCATGTGGAAAAGGAATGCAAATTGTTGTTGCATGGTAAGAGAGGAGTCTGAGGAGACCGAGGGATGGAGATGGAAAAGAAGAGAGGAGCCTCGCAGCTGGAAGGTACCTCTCCCCCGTCAACATCAAGGTACCATACTTCAAATATTCTAGAAGAAGGTGGGAATTTTGTACCGAAACCCATACAAGCGAGTGGTGGACCGATGACCCAAGTGCAGGAGACAGATTGCAACTCCAATGGAAAAATGGTCTTATGGACACGAGAGTAGCAGAATTAGATCCACCATATTCCTTCGTTGCATAGTCAATCAGGTATTTCCTTTTTTTCTTTTCACGCCATAAGTTTAAATTTCCAATCTCTTACTTTAGTTGGGAAGGAGTGGGTTGGCACCACCAAAAATATCCATTTGACATCATGTTCTATAATTAAACCTTCCCTAACCCCTCCTGTGCATTTTTCTTCCCTAAATGTTTTGAATCCTGCCCCGTCCATGGAGACCACCGACGTGAATGACACTTCTTCCTCGTCCTCGAGGGATTCTGAGGAGGATTTTATTTCCTATCACCTTCGCAACATGGTTATCCCGACAATAAAGGAAGTAAACAAATTTTTTGATGGGTTAGGTCTCAAATCGCGTGCATCACATGGGATAATGGACAGAGGAAGGAAATCATTTTTGTCCAAAGCTCAATCAAAATCCTCGCTTGATATTGCAATAGGCAAACAACAGTCTATAATTGGGGCCCTTAGAGCATCTTAGCCCCGGGAAGGGGGTGGGACATGAAATTTCTTTCCTTTAATTGCAGGGGTGTAGCGAGGCCCTCCAAAAATTCCACTTTCCAAAGGTTGGTGGAGTCAAACAAGCCATATATCATTCTTCTCCAAGAAATGATGGGGGATGAAGCAGTGATCACTCCCCTTCTAGAGGCAACCCTAAAAATTTGGAAATTCATATGTACAAGTAAAAGAGGGAGATCAGTAGGTATGGCCTTCGGTTGGAGACCCAACAATATAAAGGTTATAAACTCCTCAAGTTGTGAGCTAGTTCTAGGAGCCATAGTTTATTTTGAAGAATTGGGAAGAGAGTTATTTGTCCTCAATGTGTATGTCCCCCATCAAGATAGAGCCAACTTCTAGGAAGCCCTTATGAGGAAATCCTTCCTCAACAATCACGACATCATCTTGTGAGGAGACTTAAACTTCTCAATGGGAGAGTTGAATCATGGGGAGAAAGAGTCAGGCCAGATCCTCTCTCCAACTTTTTTCTCTCATGTGATCGCAAGAAGGGGCCTGGTGGATCTACCTCCCCTAAAACTAACCCCAACCTGGAAAAAAAAAGGATGAGAAAGGACTATATAGCAAAAATATTGGACCATTTTATTTTGGCAAGACATATCCTAGAGTCTCCCCTAATGTGTAGACAATGGGTGGGAAGTGGGGTAGAATCAGACCACCATCATATTCTCCTCGAAGCTGCCCCCCAACCAAAAAAACTTGCAAGTCCATTTAAATTCAATTCATCATGGATAAAATATGAAGAGTTGATAGCTCTAGTAAGGGAAGTTTGGACGCCTATTGATACCTCTATAGGTATTCAGGCGGTTGTTCAAATGGCCACAAACTTGAAAAGGATTAAGAAGGAGATAGGACTTTGGGCAAGGAGTAAAAGACAAATGGAAAAACGGGAATTGGCTCAGATAGAAAGAAACCTTCAAAACTTTTTTGAAGCAGAAGGAGGAGGGTATGCAAGCCAGGAATCTAAGGACCAACTCCTCAATCTTGAAATCAAGTGCAATCATCTGCTCTGTTAGCACTCTGGAAATTTTGTCCGACTGAATAGACAAATGACAGAGGTAACTATTTCAACCAGCTTTAGAGCTGAAGCACTAGCCTACTCAACTCAGAGAGGGCTCTCTCATGTCACTTGATATAGCTATGGAAATCGGTGGATAGATTTTATTTGTGTTGGGGGTTTTTGATAAAATAATTGGAGAAATAAAGATGGCATTTGGGCTATGGAGTCTGGAATGAACAATGCATTGTTAGATCATGAGAACTCTTAAGAGGAAGATGCTAAATGAGGCAGTGAGTCTAAGTTTATATCTGAAAAATAGCATGGCATCGGAAGAAAAAGAAACACATAACTACATCAGAGCGTTACAGGAATGAATTCTGAATTGGTTAAGAAGAGATAAAAATAGTCCAAATTGCTAAGCCGAGAGCATTAAATAATGAATTATGGGCCTCTATTTCTCCAATTTAGATAGATGAAAGTGAAAATGAAATATAGGATAACAGGAATCACACACTATGAAAGAACACAAGACTCATATCACCACCAGTTAGAATATTTTCGTAAACAGTCTAAAATCTGCCTTTGCATTTATATATTCATTATAGCCCCAAAAATTTACAAAGTCTTCCTACACAGAGAGAAGGCTCTTCTTTTCTCCATGCTTTTCATATCCTTGAGATAATATATATATAGGAATTTCTTGTGGAATTCAAAACGTTTAGACTTCCCCGTAATTCTAAAAATAGAGATAAGTTACAAAAATGAATGATTTAGAATAACCATTATCCTATTGTAAAGGGACCGTTAGGAATAGGTCTGTCATATCTGGGCCCCTTTTCTTAGACCACCATCTGTCCAAAATTTGTTGGGATGTAATTATTCCCACCTAGAAATTCATTTCAGCTTGGTGATTTCCTCCTTTAGAGTGTCCAACCAAACTGGTTGATTATCCCCAACGCTTTCAACCGTTTCGGCTATGGTTTTTGTCTTCTATCATTTGCTCCATTTCTTTTTCACAGCTCGCCTGTTGATGATTAGGTCCCTCATGATGGGATTTAGCCTGACTTCTAATTATGGGTCTGTAGCAAGTTCCATATGGAATTTAGTTGTTAATATACGTGCTATTTCCCTTTCCTTCTTACTCATAGATAAACCTGCCATGTTACTTGAATGACTTGTTTCACTAGATATGGCTTGATTGGCTTTGTCCATGTATCCCAATTCCTTGGACACCAAGATGTTCCTTCAGAAATTAGAGAGTCGGTCAAATTGGATATTACTTCACTTATGGATGAGATGATGCCCCCATACTTGAGAATCAGTAGTTATAGAGTTTCAATCATGAATCACTGACATAATTACTTGCAGGTACGTTGGTTTACCACGCTCGACCAATCCATTTCAAATGATTAGATTTTGAGTTCGTTATCTGGCGGTGTTCACCTGACATCATACGGTCGTGAAGTACCGAACAAGTGACACGAGGTGATTTTGACTAGTCTTCACCTCCCCCACGAGTGGTTAATTTGTCACATTAGACCACGTGATATCGGGGCTGTGGGAAAAATGGTTTTAGGAAAACTGTTTTTCGTCCCGATATACTTCAACGAGTGCCATGCCTCCACTACTAAAACCATCATGGTTTTCCCCAGTCCACCTTTGCACAATTAAGTTTTGTGCTAGTTCATCGCCCGATATGGGCCTCAACCGTTGATCCAGGTTACTACAAGATCAATGGTCTATAGGACTATTTCCTTCATGCTTCTGCTATATTTATCAACATGCCACCATATATGTTCCAGACTTTCAAATCACTCCATGTCTCTACATCGCTTTAGTCCTCTGCTAAATTTGAAACTCAGATCTCAAGTATAATTGTTATGGTGATAACATAGGCTCCAACCGGGGATGTTATCCTCCCTGTGAGGTAGCAAAGAACTGTAGACTCGGTGCCTTATTCATTGGGCCACTTTCAAAACATGTGTGTGTATTCTATTACGTCTTGGAGACTAAACGTCAAATCTTAAAACCGGACTTTGCAAACTGCTCTCAACTGTATACGGAATACTGAATGCACCACTAAAATCTGACTGTACACACTATGGGGAATCCACACTAAAACATTTTTCTTGACCAACAAGCTTATTTTCACACTCCTATCTACTCTAACTACTGAAATGAGCTATCAATCAAGTGAAATCAAAATGCCAATGCAACCATGCAAGCATTTTATCCACTGTCTGTTTACTTTGCACAAGCTTGCTCCAATTCCTGCTAAAAGATAATTCATTCAAAAATTCATCCATAATTCTCAAAAAATTAAAAACATTTGGATTGTTCATTTTCTCTAATAGGATTGCAAATGGATCTTCTAAAATATGCACAAAACAATCATCATGTTTCACTCCTTCCACTGCATTTTTGTTTTTAGGTGATTCAACTTGTTGACTTCTAAAAAACTGACAGAGTTGTTGAGAAGTCTGGTAGTAGGGATTTCCTGATTCATGAGGCAACCATGGTTGGAGAACATCATCTGGTGTAAAAAGATTCATATCTGGTACAGACATTGATTCGTTGTAATCCATTGTTATTGGTAGATTTTGATCTTAAACCATTCCCATATAATGTGTCTCGGGATCATGAATCATATGGAAGAATGATTCCTTTTCAGGAATCAAGATAGAAGAGCAAGATTTATCCACAATGTTTTCCTCATTGTTCGGAGTTTTCATAGGTGAAATTTCAAAATCTTCATCCATATCTAGGTTGTTCAGAAATAGGATCACTACGTCATTTTTAGGGGAAGAAAGGAAAGCTTAAAATACCTTGTCTTGTTGGTAATATTGTTGAACATCTGCATTAGTTCTAGGAGAAAGGAAAAGACCTTCGATAAAAATTTATTGATCGACTTCTTCTTTAATCTGATGATTAAGCACGGATTGGAATTCTGAATTGAAATACCCTTCCAAGTAATGATCGTTCAATGCATGTGAGTGTAGTTGGTGTTCTTCAATGATGACAACCTTTTCATGTGAAACAGTGCTACTGTGAATATAGTCAGAAATCCCTGTTTTCTCTGAAGCCTCATTATTCTCTTTTAACCATTCAAAGGAAGAAAAACATAAGGGGAGAGAATTTTTATCTGTAAGCCCACCGCTTTCTTCACTTTCAAATTCATGCTTGGACATTCTCTGATTTGAAACACTACTTTTCTTCAACAGCTCAAATGAGGAAAAACGCAATGGCAAGGTTTTGTTACCTGACTCAAAACCTTCTTCATTTTCTCTAGTGTCATCATAGGTATATTTCTCCATATCTTTGAATTGTTGGACATGCTCATTTTCATCTTTGTCTTCAATTAGTGATCGCACCTCTGAATTGACAAGGTCTTCTACAAAGAAAGGAATAGGATCATCGAGTGTCCGAGAAGAGTGCTCCAATATCTTATCAATATTTTTCGTTGGTTTGGTATGACTTTGCGTATGCACAAATTTTCTTGCTTCAACAATGATTTGAGAATTATCTTTCAACAATTTGAACGCATCAAAGCACAAGGGCAAAGAATTTTCTTCAGTTGATCCAATAATTTTCTCTTTGTAACTGTAATATGCAGGTTGACTTATCTCACCGTACTGGTGAAAAAGAAAGTCTTCAACATCACAATCCTCCTCATATTTGTTATATACAAGCAAATCATCTATCTGTGAGATGTCATCCAACAAAAACAAATTAGGGACATCAACCTGTTCTTCAACAAACATATTGGTAATCTCACTCTCTTGACCATCTACAAAAGAATATATAAAATAATCAGCCCCCTGCTTATCATGGGATGGCTCAGAAGCTAAAACATCACCTCTTCTTTTAACAAGTGGAATATAATTTTTAGCACAATCATAAGCATTTGAAACTTCAAGAGGACCCATGATATAGTCAATTATGTGCTCAAGATTCCAATAAACTATTTTCTGTTCATATTCACTTTCATGTTATTGAGCATCCAACCCCTCCTTTTGGATGTGTTTACATGCCTGGATGTTGTGTTGGATATCTTGGGCATCATTAAACATTTGTTGTAAGGACTTAGGTCTTCTTTCCATCAGGAGGAAATACAAATATGGATGAAGGGTTGTTGTATGATGGAGCATGGCAGCAGCTTCAGTGGGTTGAATCTCTTCAGGCAATTTTTAGTAAATATTGGAAAACCTTCTGCTGAATATAGAGACAGTTTCATTGCTCTGCCATTCCAAGGCATAGAACTCTGCAAGTTGTAGCTCCAAAGATTTCTTCTTGCCCAAAAAATTAAAAAAAAACATTCTTCAATTCCTCCCATGAGCTAATTGTATCTGGCTGCAGATGTCTAAACCAGTCTTTGGTGTCCCCTTTCAAGGATTGAGAGAAGGCCCTCATACAAACATCATCATGGTCAATCTCAAACAACTCTATAAAATTCTCAAACCCTTGGATGTGTTTTTCAGTTGAGATGACATCAGGTTCCCCATCAAACACAGGCAGGTATTTATAGTGTTTGAGAGGAAAATCATGAAGGACTTGAGGTAACTTTAAGGGTTTGTATCTATGCTGAGTCTTGGAGGATGTTGGATCAAGTATAAGAGGTGAAATATCATCTTTAGTTTCATGAGGATCATCAACTTGGTTATGGTCATCACATGGCCCAAATGGAAATTTTTTATCAAAATCAGTGATACAGTGAGGATATGCATGTACAACTTTAAGAGGAGGATATACAATTTCAAGATTCTCACGATCATCATTGGAATGTAGTAGGTAAAGAAACATTTGTTTGGCATATCAAGGAAGGAGCAGAGGTACCTTATAACAAATAGTAAAATGCTTTGGAGGAGATCCCATTTTAAGTACCTCTTTTCTTCCATGATGCCTTTTCATACCTATGTCAAGGCATCTCATCTTCCAGTGGAGTCTCTGAACTGCATTTGAAATTTGAGTGAAGTCACCAATAACGTTTTGGGATCTGGATTCTACATTGAGAGTGGAGTCTCCATTGATGTTTTGGAAGTTGGATTCTTCATTGAGAGTGGAGTCGCCAGTGAAAATTGAATTTTTTTGCATTCTTCTATCAGTGGAATCACCTTCAAACTGATTTTTTGATGTGTGGAGTCGCCAAAGCAGGAATACAGCCAATATGTGCCTCAATGTCTACTGCTCTTAGACCTTGGGACTCAACCATGTCATCCTTTCTAGGGAAAAAATTTCAATTTCGTCCCCGGCAACGGCGCCAGATTGTTAGCACTCTGGAACTTTTGCCCGGCTGAATAGACAAACAACAGAGGTAATTATTTCAACCAGCTTTAGAGCCGAGGCACTAACCTACTCAACTCAGAGAGGGCTCTCTAATATCACTTGATATAGCTATGGCAATCAGTGGCTAGATTTGGTTTGTGTTGGGGGTTTTTGATAAAATAACTGGAGAAATGAAGATGACTTTTGGGCTATGGAGTCTGGAATGAACAATGCATTGTTATATCATGAGAATTATTAAGAGGAACGGGCTAAATGAGGTAGTGAGTCTGAGTTTATATCTGAAAATTAGCATGGCATCGGAAGAAAAAGAAACACATAACTACATCATAGCATTACAGGAATGAATTCTGAATTGGTTAAGAAGAGATAAGCATAGTCCAGATTGCTAAGACGAGAGCATCAAATAATCAATTATGGACCTCTATTTCTCTAATTTAGATAGATGAAAGCAAAAATGAAAGATAGGATAATAGAAATCACACACTATGAAAGAACACAAGACTCATATCACCACCAGTTAGAATCTTTTCGTAAACAATCCAAAATCTGCCTTTGCATTTATATATTCATTCTAGCCCCAAAAATTTACAAAGTCTTCCTGCACAAAGGGAAAGATCCTCTTTTCTCCATGCTTTTCATATCCTCGAGATAATATATATATAAGAATTTCTAGTGCAATTCAAAACATTCAGACTTCCCCATAATTCTAAAAATAGAGATAAGTTATAAAAAGGAATGATTTAGAATAATCGTTATCCTATTTTAAAGGGACCGTTAGGAATAGGTCTGGCATACCTAGGCCCCTTTTCTTAGACCGCCATCTGTCTAAAATTTGCTAGGATGTAATTATTCCCACCTACAAAATTCATTTCAGCTTGGCGATTTCCTCCTTTAGAGTGTCCAACCAGACCGGTTGATTCTCCCCAACGCTTTCAGTCGTTTCGGCTATGGTTTCTGTCTTCTGTCATTTGCTATGTTTCTTTTTCACAACTCGCTTGTTGATGATTAGGTCCCTCGTGATGGGATTTAGCCTGACTTCTAATTATGGGTCTGTAGCAGGTTTTGTATGGAATTTAGTTGCTAATATATGTGCAATTTCCCTTTCCTTCTTACTCATAGATAAACCTTCCATGTTAGTTGAATGACATGTTTCATTAGATATGGCGTGATTGGCTTTGTCCATGTATCCCAATTCTATGGACACCAAGATGTTCCTTTAGAAATTGGAGAGTCGATCAAATTGGAGATTACTTCGCTTATGGATGAGATGATGCCCCCATACTTGAGAATCAGTAGTTATAGAGTTCCAATCATGAATCACTAACATAATTACTTGCAGGTACGTTGGTTTACCATGCTCAGCCAATTCATTTCAAAATATTATCTTTTGAGTTTGTTATCCGACGGCGTTCACCTGACATCATACGGTCGTGAAGTACCGAACGAGTGACGCAAGTTGATTTTAACTAACCGTCACCTCCCCCACTAGTGGTTAATTTGCCACATTAGACCACGTGATATCGGGGTTGTGGGAAAAATGGATTCATACAAACTTCTTTTCGCCCTGATATACTTCAACGAGCGCCACACATCCACTACTAAAACCATCATGGTTTTCCCCGGTCCGCCTTCGCACAATTAAGTTTTGTGTTAGTTCACCACCCAATATGGGCCTCAACCATTGATTCAGGCTACTACAAGTTCAACGGTATGTAGGATTGTTTCCTTCGCGCTTCTGCTATATTTATCCACCTGCTTCCATATATGTCCCGGACTTTCAAATCACGCCATGTCTCTACATCGCTTTAGTCCTCCGCTAAATTTGAAACTCAGATCTCAAGTATAATTGTTATGGTGATAACATGCTCAAAAAAAGAGAAGAAGCTTGGTGTTTAAAAAGAAGAGCTTTGTGGCTCAGAAGCAGGGATGAGACCAAAAAAAAATTCCAAGCCTTTGCAAAAGGGAGAAGAATGGAAAATACAATCTAGAGTCTGACTGACTCTGAGGGAAACAAAGCCTCCTCTTTTCAAGACATGGCACAAATGAGCACAAGACACTTTAACAAATTTTTTAAGGAAGATTCCATTTCTCAGATTGAGGCTATTCTGGGCATAATTAGATCATTCCCTGGGTTTGTAGAAGAATAAGACAACAGGGAACTAATGAAAGAAGTTAAGGAGGAAGAATTGAAAGAGATAATCCTCAGTTTTCAAAAGGACAAGAGTCCGGACCCTAATGGTTGGTCAATGGACTTTTTAATTGGGCTCTACGGATTAATCGGGAAAGATATACTTAAATTGGTGGAGGAATCAAGAAAAAATGGCCATGTCCATGACCCTTTCAATGCTACTTTGTAGTATTCTAGATATAAAATAGTATGCAAAACAGAAATATTTTAGCTAGAAAGGGCAGAACACAATGATATAACCAGAACAATACCAGAATAACACCAAAAAGAGCACCTTGATTAATGATAGCAATGTTCACTTGCCTCTTCGAGGGGGAAACCTCTTGCAGAGTAGAGCTCTATTACAATAATATCCAAGACAAAACTTTGCATACCCTCTACTCATATTTATACTAAATTTGTCTATCCAAAAGAACAATCTAGAGGAAGATCATTCTAGAAGCGGAAGATTCTATTAGGTCTTCTTACATTTGACTTATTATTCCTTATTTATAGGCCTTATTAATATTGGCCTTTATTACATGGAAACATATTATTCTACCTATGTGAGGGGTTAGGGAGGTTAGGTCCCTAACATGTCCTCCCCCTTAAAAACAACCTTGTCCTTGAGGCTTGAGATGAGGAAATTGTTGCAGAATGGTAGTTGGTTCCCAATTGGCATCTGTTGGAGTTGTATATTTCCACTGGACTAACACTTCCTTGATGGTGCGTTGACATTGTAGTATACCTAGGGAGGTAATATGGGGTACCTAGGGAGGTACCCAATGGGAATGTGGTTATGTATTATTAGTGGAAGTCATTTAATATATGAGAATGTGTTCATTCAATGTAAGGTGGACTAGGTCCACTATATTAATAAAGGCCCGCTATGGTAATTAGATGTAGTAAATGTGAGAAAACTTTCCTTAGCCAAAGAAGGGGAGAATTTTTTGGCTCTTTTTGCAGATTGTTTCTAGGAAAAAAGAGGGCAGCACACTTCAGGTTCATATCTGAAAATATTTTAGTAGAATTTGGCCAAAAAAAATGGATATTTGAATTCCACTCGATATTTGAATTCCACTTGGAAAAATACCCAATTTCAAAAAACAATCAACCGAAACGAAGTCCGAGAAGTAAAGTTATGAGAATTTTAAATTCAACAGTTGTTCAGAATTTTTCCGGAAAAAGCCGCAATTTTATGTCGTAAGTTATTTTTAATCCTAGTTTTTCTTGAAGATTTCTCCCAAGAAAGATATTTTTTACTGGAAAAGATGATGGCCCTAGTATTGAAGAATTCTTAAAAGACTTGAATTCATTTTGGAAAGAGAATTGGAAACATTGGGTAGGGAACCAATTAAAAGGTGATGCGGCCATTTGGTGGAAATCACATAGCTATAGCCAATTGTTGAAATTTCTTGATGAAGCACTTGAAAAAATCATTTTAGATAAATGGTCTCATGTTGATAAAGGGAGAAACAAGAGTTTATTTTTATATGGAAAATATATATTACATGTTCATGGTTGTATTCATAAAGAAAATGGCATTGTTTCTATTAACCCTAATTGCCATAAGAATTTTATCAATGTTCAGTTGATTAACAAATTACAAGTTCCGAAAAAGAATATTCAAAGCACATGGGTTGCAGGTGAAAATGTTAAACTTTTTAAATATTTGAAGCTCAGTATGGATAAATATGTGTTGCATTCAGATTTTGAGGCTCTAGATATGGGTGATGAAGACATTTTTTTGGGGTATCCTTGGATAGAATCAATGGGTACCATTAATATTAATGTGCAAAAGAAGTTTTTAAAGATTTGGTACAAGAAAAGGAAAATTACATTGCATGATGTGTCCCTTAGTAAAAAAGATGGGCCCATGGAAGCTAGCAAAGAAGTTATTGTTGAGTCTGAAGTTGAATCAGAGGCAGAGTCTACGAAAGGAGATGAAGGAAAACTATAGGAAGGACATAATCATGAAGCTAAGAATGTCATTGTCTCAAAGGCAGAAAGTGTTGCATATTTGAAGAAAAAAGAGCAGATTCCTACAGTTGTTGTATATCGCCATCCACATCATATAGAGACACAATAGTCATCAACGCAAGGGAGTGTGCATCAACACATTCATGCACTAGATAGGAAATCAATCAAGAGGTGCATGGAGGACTATCGACACTATGGGAAGAGCTCAGGCTACAGAAACAATCCCATGGCAACCCCAACATGATACAGAGCAAGATCAGGGTGGAAAGGTAGTAGATGGACATCATGTTCAACTTCCATTGGGATGGATGAATGGTCGTACTTGGTACCAATTGGCTGCATTGCTTAGTCGGTCATATTGTATGGTTTCTTGTCATGTTTCGAGGACGAAACATGTGAAGGGGGATGGAATTTAGTATACCTAGGGAAGTAATATGGGGTACCTAGGGAGGTACCCAATGGGAATGTGGTTGTGTATTATTAGTGGAATTCATTTAATATATGAGAATGTGGTCATTCAATGTAAGGTGGACTAGGTCCACTATATTAATAAAGGCCCACTATGGTGGTTAAATGTAATAAATGTGAGAAGGCTCTCTAGAAGGTTCTTAGGAGATAGAGAGAGATATATAAACAAGTGTAAGCAATGTAATGAAACATAGTGAAGAATATTGTGAATGTATCAAGCATTGTTTGAGGAGTGTTATCCTTCCTTAAGGATTAATATATGGTGTTGCCCTACCTCAAGGGTTTTCTCTAGTTCTTGTGTTCAGTATTTGGTGAATGCTTTGGTGTTTATTATTGGTTTATTGTTTAAGTATATCTGCAGTCTATTTAGGTACTCAACAGATGCGGACGATGCTCAAGTTGGTCCAAAACTGCTTGTGGTTGCAACCAGATGGATCCTTCTTCATCCAACTCGGGAAGGTTGGTTTGATTTTGTCATTTAGTTCCAATCACCTTCTTTAAGAGGGGGACATGAAAAATAGAATGGAGCTTAAAATGACTAGGCAAAGCTAACTGATAGGCCACCTGTCCCACACGCTTGAGAACGGTATAAGGACCATAAAATTTGGGCGCTAGTTTCTAACAATGGTCAGCCTTGAGGGAAGTTTTCTTATAAGGTTGCAGTCGAAGAAACACACGGTCTCCTTCAGCAAATTGACGTTCATAGCGACCTTGATCTGCATGTTGCTTCATGTGATTCTGGGCCATGACCAAATTCTCTTTAAGGGTACGGAGAATAGCCTCTCGAACTGTAAGCATTTGGTCAATCGCCTGGACCTTTGAGACACCTAGCAGGTATGAGAGAACTGAAGGTGGATTTTGTCCATATATTTCTTCAAAAGGAGTCATGCGAGTAGTTGTATGGTAAGAAGTGTTATACCACCATTTATCTAGTGGTAACCATTAAGCCCACTAATTTTTCCTTTCCAATGCAAAACACCTCAAATATGTTTCCAAACACTTGTTGAGAAATTCAGTTTGACCATCAGTCTAGGGATGATAAGTTGTGTTGAGATGCAATTGGGTGCCTTGTAGCCTGAATAGTTCTTGCTAAAAATTGTTGGTGAAAGTGGGGTCTCGATAAAAAACAATAGAATGAAGCATTCCATGAATCTTGAAGAACTGATCCATGAAAAGTTGAGCCACAGTGGAGGCGGTAAATGGGTGTTGAAGAGTGAAAAAATGAGCATACTTGGAAATATGATCAACGACCACCATGATGACTAATCTATTCTTGATTTAGGTAATCCCACAATAAAATCCATAGAGATATCCCTCCAAAGAGCAGGTGGAATCGGAAGCGGTTGTAGTGTTCCATGGGCTTTGATTGTTTCACCCTTATTGCATTGAAAAACATCACATTTTGCCCCAAAATTGTGAATGTCTTGTTTCATACCATCCTAGAAAAAAGAGTGTTTGACCCGGTCATAGGTTTTGGTAAACCCTGAGTTCCCAGCTATGGGTGTAGCATGAAACTCAGAAAGTATTGTGGATTTAAGTTTTGATTGTTTACTTAAATACAAATGGCCTTTGTAGTGAAGCTCATCATTGTGCCAAGAGTACCCTGGGGAAACTAGAGAATTGGCCTGCAGTTGTTGGATCAGATGCGAAATTTTGGGATCTTGTAGCCATTCTTGACGAATAGCTTGGAGCCAATCTGGTACAATGAAGGAGAGGGAAAAAATGGACCCTTCATCTTCATATTTTCTTGAAAGTGCTTCAGCAACCACATTGGTTTTTCCTTTCTTGTAAATGATCTCATAATCATATCCAAAGAGCTTAGTCACCCATTTTTGTTTCTCCGGGGAGGAAGGGCATTGTTCTAGAAAATACTTGAGGCTTTGATGATTTGTATTAATTTGGAAGTGTTGTCCCAATAGATAAGGGCACCAAATATCCATTGCATATAGAATATCCAACATTTCATTTTCATAGATTGATTGGCCCAAATGTCACTCTAACGGTTGTTTTTTGGTAAAGGCCAAAGGCCGACCATATTGCATAAAGACTACTCCAATTCCTCTCCCTGAAGCATCACATTCCAGGACAAAGGTCTTTGGAAATCAGGAAAGGTCGGGACTAGAGTGGTGCACATGGTCACCTTCAAGGTTTGAAAGGCCTGATCAGCTATGGGAGTCCAAGTGAAAGAATTATTTTTAAGGAGAGCAGTGAGAGGTGTCGCAATCTTTCCATAATTCTTAAAAAACTTGCAATAATAGCATGTTAAACCTAGAAATCCATGCAAGCTTTTGAGAGTCTTTGGGTGAGGCCAATCCTGCATAGCTTCAATCTTTTTAGGATCCACCCTAACACCTGCCTTGCCAACAATATGACCCAAGTACTCGACTTCTGAGGTGCCAAAATCACATTTATATTGTTTGAGGAAAGTTGTTGCTAAGAGAGTAGATGTAGAACTTGATCCACATGAGCAAGATGGGTTGTCCAGGTTTTACTATAGATGAGAATATCATCAAACAAAACTAAGACAAAATGATGGAGAAAAGGATAGAAGACATGATTTATGAGGCTTTGGAAAGTGGAGGGAGCATTACATAAGCCAAAGGGCATGACCAAAAACTCATAGTGGCCCTCATGAGTTTGAAATGAAGTCTTAGGAATGTCTGCCTCATTCATACATATCTCGTGGTACCCAGAACAAATATCAAGTTTAGTAAAGAACTGGGCACCACTCAATTCATCCAAGAGGTCATCAATGACAGGAATGGAAAATTTGTCTTTGATGGTGATTTTTTTAAGGGAATGGAAGTCAGAGAACATGCGCCAAGAGCCTTCTTTCTTAAGGACCATGACCACAAGAGAAGAGTAGGGGCTCGTACTAGGACGGATAACACATGCGGTGAGAAATTCTTGAACAATTTTATCAATTTCATTTTTTTGGGAAAAGGGGTGACAATAAGAATGAACATTTGGAGGAAGGTTGTCGGGTACAACGGGAATGGAATGATCATGAACACCACGGGAAGGAGGAATTCCCTTGGGAGTGGAAAAAACAACTTGATGTTTGGAGAGGATGGATTGGAGGTCCTATGGCACAGAGGGTGTCTCAGTGGCTTGAATGGCATGGAATTGTGCAATAATGCTAGAATGACCTTTTTTGAGGAGTGTTTCCATGTGATGGGAACTGATGATCTCCAGGGAACTGGTGGTGATGCCTTGGAACTTATATTATTGGCCCTCCTGGTTGAATTGCATGGTTAATTCCTTAAAATCCATGAGAATGGGACCTAGAGTCCTTATCCATTCTACACCCAACATAATGTCACAACCGCCCATGTCGATAGCAAACATATGAGATTTCATGTGGTACTGACCAGTTTGGAGATGCACATTTTCGCAATGCCCCCCACATTTCATGGACCCACCATTGGCAATCATGATTTGAAAATTATTGATGGCACAAATATAGCAATTAGTTTCTTGGGCAATGCGGCGATGAATAAAATTATGGTTGCTTCCACTATCAACAAGATGATGACCTTCATATGCTTAATGTAATCAATTATCTTGAGGTTTTGGGGAGCAGAGAACCCAGTGAGAGCATTCAGGGAAATGGTCGGTTCAACTTCGGGAGGGTCGGAGGGTGGGGTCATGTCAATGGATTCAGGTGACTCTGCCACAGGGGGTGCCTCGACATCATCTTCCAAAACATCCTCAGAGATGGCCATAAAAATCTTTTGTTCCTTACACTTGTGCCCAGGAAAATATTTGTCATAACAATTATAACAAAGGCCTTTGTGTTGGCATTCATCCATTTTTTCCCTGGTCAATTTCTGGATCTTTAGTGGAGTGGAAGGACGAGTGGGAGTGACTAGTTTAAGGCGAGGAATAAAGGAGGGTTTTTGGGTTTGAGAAGAGACGACTTATTGTGCTTCCTTAGATCTTTCAGTAGCTTCCACCCAACTCTGAGGCTGATCCATGAGGACATGGGAACGAATCTCATCCTTGAGGCCACTGATAAAACATTCTCGAAAAAAAGCATCAGAAATTCCCTCTATATGGAAATCCAATAACTCAAAAGGGGCTATAAAGTATTCCACTATGCCAGATTGTTTCAACTTTGTCAAATGGCCTAAATGGTTGGTGTCAGTGTCAAAGCGTTCATAAAGATCTGCCACAAATTGTGTCCAAGCCACATACCCTTGGCGGGCATTTTTTCTCCATTACCACCATTGCCAACGTTCTTGATATAGATGGAGAACACCATACCGGAGTTTGGACAACTCATATGTAATGCCATACAAAGAAAAATAATGTTCCATTTGAGTTACCCAACCAGTGGAATCCAAGCCATAAAATTTGTTCACATCCACACGCGGAAGGCGTAGGTCAAGCTGAAAGTGATGGGGCTGAAAAGTCGGGGAATTAGAGGAAGTTTCACATTCAGAGTGAAAAGGTGGGTCAGATGAGGGAAGATCTATAGGGATATTCAGCTTGGCACAAATTGTGCTAATGAAGGATGCAAGCTAGGTAGCGAGGTCCTATTTGATGGTTTCCATTTTGGTGTCTATGGAGGAATGCATGTTTTTGTTGATGGTGGAAAAATTGGCATCTATGGAGGCATGCTTGTTTTTATTGATGGCGGAAAAATTGGCATTGATTTGCCTCACTTCTTGTTGGGTCGCTCTGAAATTAGAGGACAAGGAATTGAAGTGAGCTTCCAAGTCTTGGCTACGGGTGTGGGCCATGATGAAGAGGGAAAAAAAAGGGATGGGTGGGACCACACAGAAAATGATTTATGGGTGAATTGTATCATGACGATCAGGGCGACAAGGGGAATCCAATGGGGTAAGGCCCAAATAAGGGTGTTGGAAGAGGGTCGGGTCCACAAAAAAAAATTGTTGAAAAATGATAGGTATGATTGCGATAAGGGCGAAGAGAGGAATCCAACTGGATAGGGCTCAAATAATGGTGCCAATAGGATCCAGAGTCTATTTTTTACTCCTGCGGACTTATACTCCGATCTGAAGAATATTATAGTGTTGAAATGCCCAAATTCTTAAAAGGAAGAAATGTGTAGTAATTTTGCAACCCGAATGTAGGAGGCACATTTGCACGACAATAGATCTTATATGTTCTGTTTTTGTTTCTGTCCCAAGGGTTAAGGTATGTATGGTGTCTACAGACAAGGGTTTTCCCTGTGATATATGTGTGGGGTCTAACAGTAGTACTCAGCCCAATATCTCATGGCACCAACTAAGGAGGCTAGATTGTGCCCTTAGTCGTACTACCCGACTACCCAGGTATTAGAGAGTATCTTCCTGAGTGTTGTTCTCGGTGGCACTATAGCAGTCAGGCAGTCGATCGGGTTATCTATGGAGGGCTTCAGGAGATCTAGGTTGATCCATATACAGGTGTTGTCTAATGCGCTACCACTCGAAGGGGTACCAACATTGGTTACAAGGGTGGCCAACAAATGTGCGCTTGAGTATCACTTGTATTTCTTGCATGTGTGAATATATCTCTACCCTGGAAAAAAAATTAACCCATAATTTTTTGCCAAGGAAAGTGCTCTGATACCACTTGTATTATTCTGGATATAAAATAGTATGCAGATCATAAATATTTTAGCTAGAAATGGCAGAACACAATGATATAACCAGAACAATACCAGAATAATGCCAGAATAACACCAGAAAGAGCACCTTGATTAATGATAGCAATGTTGCCTCTTGAAGGGGGCAACCTCTAGCAGAGTAGAGCTCTATTACAATAATATCCAAGACAAAACTTCTCATACCCTCTACTCCTATTTATACTAAATATG
>SNQJ01S0060140.1:0-22913 GCA_010110895.2 Picea sitchensis | reverse complement strand
AAGGGTTTTCTCTAGTTCTTGTGTTCAGTATTTGGTGAATTCTTTGGTGTTTATTATTGGTTTATTGTTTAAGTATATCTGTAGGCTATTCAGGTACTCAACAGATGTGGATGATGCTCACGTTGGTCCAAAACTTCTTGTGGTTGCAACCAGATGGATCCTTCTTCATCCAACTCGGGAAGGTTGGTTTGATTTTGTCATTTAGTTCCAATCACCTTCTTTAAGAGGGAGACATGAAAAATGGAATGGAGCTTAAAATAACTAGGCAAAGCTAACTGATAATCCACCTATCCCACACGCTTGAGAACGGTAAAAGGACCATAAAATTTGGGAGCTAGTTTCTAACAATGGTCAGCCTTGAGGGAAGTTTTCTTATAAGGTTGCAGTCGAAGAAACACATGGTCTCCTTCAGCAAATTGACGTTCATAGCGACCTTGATCTGCACGTTTCTTCATGTGATTCTGGGCCATGACCAAATTCTCTTTAAGGGTACGGAGAATAGCCTCTCGAACTGTAAGCGTTTGGTCAATCGCCTGGACCTTTGAGACACCTAATAGGTATGAGAGAACTGAAGGTGGATTTTGTCCATATATTTCTTCAAAAGGATTCATGCGAGTAGTTGTATGGTAAGAAGTGTTATACCACCATTTATCTAGTGGTAACCATTGAGCCCACTGATTTTTCCTTTCCGATGTAAAACACCTCAAATATGTTTCCAAACACTTGTTGAGAAATTCAGTTTGACCATCAGTCTGGGGATGATAAGTTGTGTTGAGATGCAATTGGGTTCCCTGTAGCCTGAATAGTTCTTGCTAAAAATTGTTGGTGAAAGTGGGGTCTCGATCAGAAACAATAGAATGAGGCATTCCATGAATCTTGAAGAACTGATCCATGAAAATTTGAGCCACAGTGGAGGTGGTAAATGTGTGTTGAAGAGCGCAAAAATGAGCATACTTGGAAAGATGATCAACGACCACCATGATGACTAATTTATTCTTGATTTAGGTAATCCCACAATAAAATCCATAGAGATATCCCTCCAAAGAGCAGGTGGAATCGGAAGCGGTTGTAGTGTTTCAAGGGCTTTAATTGTTTCGCCCTTATTGCGTTGAAAAACATCACATTCTGCCCCAAAATTGTGAATGTCTTGTTTCATACCATCCTAGAAAAAAGAGTGTTTGACCCGGTCATAGGTTTTGGTAAACCCTGAGTTCCCAGTTGTGGGTGTAGCATGAAACTCAGAAAGTACTATGGATTTAAGTTTTGATTGTTTACTTAAATACAAATGGCCTTTGTAGTGAAGCTCATCATTGTGCCAAGAGTACCCTGGGGAAACTAGAGAATTGGCCTGCAATTGTTGGATCAGATGCGAAATTTTGGGATCTTGTAGCCATTCTTGATGAACAGCTTGGAGCCAATCTGGTACAATGAAGGAGAGGGAAAAAATGGACCCTTCATCTTCATATTTTCTTGAAAGTGCATCAGCAACCACATTGGCTTTTCCTTTCTTGTAAATGATCTCATAATCATATCCAAAGAGCTTAGTCACCCATTTTTGTTTCTCCGGGGAGGAAGGGCATTGTTCTAGAAAATACTTGAGGCTTTGATGATTTGTCTTAATTTGGAAGTGTTGTCCCAATAGATAAGGGAACCAAATATCCATTGCATATAGAATAGCCAACATTTCATTTTCATACATTGATTGGCCCAAATGTCACTCTAACAGTTGTTTTTTGGTAAAGGCCAAAGGCCGACCATATTGCATAAAGACTACTCCAATTCCTCTCCCTGAAGCATCACATTCCAGGACAAAGTTCTTTGGAAATCAGGAAGGGTCGGGACTGGAGTGGTGCACATGGTCACCTTCAAGGTTTGAAAGGCCTGATCAGCTATGGGATTCCAAGTGAAAGAATTATTTTTAAGGAGAGCAGTGAGAGGTGTCACAATCTTTCCATAATTCTTAAAAAACTTGCAATAATAGCATGTTAAACCTAGAAATCCACGCAAGATTTTGAGAGTCTTTGGGCGAGACCAATCCTGCATAGCTTCAATATTTTTAGGATCCACTCTAACACCTGCCTTGCCAACAATATGACCCAAGTACTCGACTTCTGAGGTGCCAAAATCACATTTATATTGTTTGAGGAAAGTTGTTGCTGAGAGAGTAGATGTAGAACTTGATCCACATGAGCAAGATGGGTTGTCCAAGTTTTACTATAGATGAGAATATCATCAAAGAAAACTAAGACAAAATGATGGAGAAAAGGATGGAAGACATGATTTATGAGGCTTTGGAAAGTGGAGGGAGCATTACATAAGCCAAAGGGCATAACCAAAAACTCATAGTGGCCCTCATGAGTTTGAAATGCAGTCTTAGGAATGTCTGCCTCATTCATACATATCTCGTGGTACCCAGAACAAAGATCAAGTTTAGTAAAGAACTGGGCACCACTCAATTCATCCAAGAGGTCATCAATGACAAGAATGGGAAATTTGTCTTTGATGGTGATTTTTTTTAGGGCACGGAAGTCAGGGAACATGCGCCAAGAACCTTCTTTCTTAAGGACCATGACCACAGGAGAAGAGTAGGGGCTCGTACTAGGATGGATAACACATGCGGTGAGCAATTCTTGAACAATTTTATCAATTTCATGTTTTTTGGGAAAATGGATGACAATAAGGACAAACATTTGGAGGAAGGTTGTCGGGTACAAGGGGAATGGAATGATCATGAACACCACAGGAAAGAGGAATTCCCTAGGAAGTGGAAAAAATAACTTGATGTTTGGACAGGATGGATTGGAGGTCCTACGACACAGAGGGTGTCTCAGTGGCTTGAATGGCATGGAGTTGTGCAATAATGCCAAAATGACCTTTTTTTAGGAGTGTTTCCATGTGATGGGAACTGATGATCTCCGAGGAACCGGTGGTGATGCCTTGGAACTTATATTATTGGCCCTCCTGGTTGATTTGCATGGTTAATTCCTTAAAATCCATGAGAATGGGACCTAGAGTCCTTAGCCATTCTACACCCAACATAACGTCACAACCGCCCATGTCGATAGCAAACATATGAGATTTCATGTGGTACTGACCAGTTTGGAGATGCACATTTTCGCAATGCCCCCCACATTTCATGGACCCACCATTGGCAATCATGATTTGAAAATTATTGATGGCACGAATATAGCAATTAGTTTCTTGGGCAATGCGGCGATGAATAAAATTATGGTTGCTTCCACTGTCAACAAGATGATGACCTTCATATGCTTAATGTAATCAATTATCTTGAGGTTTTGGGGAGCAGAGAACCCAGTGAGAGCATTCAGGGAAATGACCGGTTCAACTTCTGGAGGGTCGGAGGGTGGGTTCATGTCAGTGGATTCAGGTGACTCGGCCACAGGGGGCACCTCGACATCATCTTCCAAAACATCCTCAAAGATGGCCATAAAAATATTTTGTTCCTTACACTTGTGCCCAGGAAAATATTTGTCATAACAATTATAACAAAGGCCTTTGAGTTGGCATTCATCCATTTTTTCCCTGGTCAATTTATGGATCTTTAGTGGAGTGGAAGGACAAGTGGGAGTGACTAGTTTAGGGCGAGGAATAAAGGAGGGTTTTGGGGTTTGAGAAGAGACGAATTATTGTGCTTCCTTAGCTCTTTTAGTAGCTTCCACCCAACTCTGAGGCTGATCCATGAGGACATGGGAATGAATCTCATCCTTGAGGCCACTGATAAAACATTCATAAAAAAAAGCATCAAAAATTCCCTATATACGGAAATCTAATAACTCAAAAGGGGCTATAAAGTATTCCACTATGCCAGATTGTTTCAACTTTGTCAAATGGCCTAAATGGTTGGTGTCAGTGTCGAAGCGTTCATAAAGATCTGCCACAAATTGTGTCCAAGCCACATACCCTTGGCGGGCATTTTTTCGCCATTACCACCATTGCCAACGTTCTTGATATAGATGGAGAACACCATACCGGAGTTTGGACAACTCATATGTAATGCCATACAAAGAGAAATAATGTTCCATTTGAGTTACCCAGCCAGTGGGATCCAAGCCATAAAATTTGTTCACATCCACATGCGGAAGGCGTAGGTCAAGTTGAAAGTGATGGGGCTGAAAAGTTAGGGAATTAGAGGAAGTTTCACATTCAGAGTGAAAAGGTGGGTCAGATGAGGGAAGATCTACAGGGATATTCAGCTTGGCACAAATTGTGCTAATGAAGGATGCAAGCTAGGTAGCGAGGTCCTATTTGATGGTTTCCATTTTGGCGTCTATGGAGGAATGCATGTTTTTGTTGATGGTGGAAAAATTGGCATCTATGGAGGAATGCTTGTTTTTATTGATGGTGGAAAAATTGGCACTAATTTGCCTCACTTCTTGTTGGGTCGCTGTGAAATTAGAGAACAAGGAATTGAAGCGAGCTTCCAAGTCTTGGCTACGGGTGTGGGCCATGATGAAGAGGGAAAAAAAAAGGGATGGGTGGGACCACACAGAAAATTATTTATGGGTGAATTGTATCATGACGATCAGGGCGACGAGGGGAATCCAATGGGGTAAGGCCCAAATAAGGGTGTTGGAAGAGGGTCGGGTCCACAAAAAAAAATTGTTGAAAAATGATAGGTATGATTGTGATAAGGGAGAAGAGAGGAATCCAACTGGATAGGGCTCAAATAATGGTGCCAATAGGATCTAGAGTCTATTTTTTTACTCCTGCGGAGTTATACTCCGATCTGAAGAATATTGCAGTGTTGAAATGCCCAAATTCTTAAAAGGAAGAAATGTGTAGTAATTTTGCAACCCGAATGTAGGAGGCACATTTGCACGACAATAGATCTTATATGATCTGTTTTTGTTTCTGTCCCAAGGGTTAAGGTATGTAGGGTGTCTACAGACAAGGGTTTTCCCTGTGATATATGTGTGGGGTCCAACAGTAATACTCAGCCCAATATCTCACGGCACCAACTAAGGAGGCTAGATTGTGCCCTCGGTCATACTACCCGACTACCCAGGTATTAGAGAGTATCTTCCCGAGTGTTGTTCTCGGTGGCACTATAGCAGTCAGGCGGTCGATCGGGTTATCTATGGAGGGCTTCAGGAGATCTAGGTTGATCTGTATACAGGTGTTGTCTGATGCGCTACCACTCGAAGGGGTACCAACATTGGTTACAAGGGTGGCCAACAAATGTGCGCTTGAGTATCACTTGTATTTCTTGCATGTGTGAATATATCTCTACCCTAGAAAAAAAATTAACCCACAATTTTCTGCCAAGGAAAGTGCTCTGATACCACTTGCAGTATTCCGGATATAAAATAGTATGCAGATCATAAATATTTTAGCTAGAAATGGCATAACACAATGATATAACCAGAACAATACCAGAATAATGCCAGAATAACACCAGAAAGAGCACCTTGATTAATGATAGCAATGTTGCATCTTCGAGGGGGAAACCTCCAGCAAAGCAGAGCTCTATTACAATAATATGCAAGACAAAACTTCTCATACCCTCTACTCCTATTTATACTAAATATGTCTATCCAAAAGAACAATCTAGAGGAAGATCCTTTTGGAAGCAGAAGCTTCTATTAGGTCTTCTTACATTTGACTTATTCTTCCTTATTGATAGTCCTTATTAATATTGGTCTTTATTACATGGAAATATATTATTCTACCTATGTGAGGGGTTAGGGAGGTTAGTTCCCTAACATACTTTTTTAGCCATGATTCCAAAGGTTGATAATCTAGGTACCTTGGAAGACTTCAGACCAATTTCTCTTTGTAATAGCATTTATAAGATAATCTTAAAAATAATTAGTAGAAGAATCAAGGCATTGTTGTCCAAAATAATTTCATCAGAACAATTTGGGTTTCTAGAAGGTAGACAAATTCATGAAGCCATAGGAGTTGCACAGGAGACACTTCATAGCATCAAAACCAAGAAATTGAAGGGGGTGGTAATAAAAATTTCCCTCTCAAAGGCCTGTGACAGAGTGAGATGGGTATATATGAGGCTACTACTAAATCACCTTGGCTTTGAGTTCTCCTTCATCAATTGGGTGATGGGATGTTTATGTACTGCATCATTTTCAGTCCTCATTAACAAGGTTGCTTCCCCTTTCTTCAGAGCAGGGAGGGGCCTCAAACAAGTTTTCCCTCTCTCGCCTCTATTATTTTTGTTGATAGCAGAAGGACTAAGTTGAGCCATTCAAGAGGCAAAGAACAGAGGTTCTTTTCAAGGAATATGCATATCAGGGGGCTTAAGTATTACACATATGCTTTTCGTAGACAATGTGTTGATTTTTTGTAATGGATAGCCTGGAGATGCAAATAATCTTACAGATATTATGGACCAGTTTAGAAAAGCCACTGGGATGCAAATAAATGAGCAGAAATCCACAATTTTGACAAATGCTATGATAGACCAAGAAGTGGAACGCTATAAATCCACCTTTTCATATGAGCAGAAACCCTCAAACCGAACAACTATATAAAGGAAGACAAGGCATGGTTAATAGAAAATTTGGAGAAAAGATTAAAGGTATGGAGATTTCATTGGTTGTCAATAGAAGGAAGGCTAGTGCTAGTAAAATCAATATTGGAAGCCATTTTGGTCTATTGGATGTCGTTGGCCTAGATTTCTAGAGGAATTCTTGAAAAGCTTAAACGAGTCTGTTCAAAGTTTTTGTGGGCAAGATCAAAAGAGAAGTTTGTCTTGCCATGGGTCAAATGGAGTGTGTTGGCAGCCCCAAAGCAGTTAATAGGGTGGGGCCTTAAAAATATCCATTGTTTCTCTAAATCCCTAGTAGCAAAGGTTGGTTGGAGACTCATCACTACTACAAGCATGTGGACAAGATTAATTACCCAAAAATTCAGTAATCCAACCACATTATAAGATTGGGTCAGAACTCAAATTAAAGAGGCAAGGAATTGCTCAATCATTTGGAAAGCCACTCAAAAATATTTCCAAGTAATACAGGAAGGTTTGGCATGGAAAATTGGAAAGGGAAACAAAGTCAGGATTGGAATGGACCCATGGCCAGGAAGAAATGGAAAACATCTGCTCCCTTGGGTTCTGATGGAAAGATTACACCTGCAAGGAGTTTATTATCTCTCTCACATTTTGGATCCAACCTAAGCAACCATTTGGATCCAAGGATGGTTGATTGTTGACCATTTTGGGTTAGAGGGAGATCTGGTTGAGTCTTGGAGAGCTTACATCAATGGCCTAAAGACAGATTATGATCAGAGAAGATGAACTCATCTGGAAACACTCCCCCTTTGGGATTTATACTCTGAAAGCATGTTATACCCTAATTAATGTAGATCAAATGCAAATGGAACCGAACTAGCGGTTGAAGGAGGTATGGAAGATCAAATGTCCCCTCAAGGCTAGAATATTTCTATGGTGCCTTTTAAATAAGAAAGTGACCACTTCGGACAGAATGAAAATCGTAAACTTGGAGGGACCAGGATGGCATATGTTGTGCAAAAATGCAGAGGAATCCTCCTTCCACATGTTTATGGAATGTCCTTTTACTATACAGGTCTGGAAGGAATTTTCAACCAAGTTAGAACATGGATGTATTTGGCAGGGTCCCTCTATAGAGGACGCCTGGAAGGATTGGTCAGCCTCCAGATCAAATGAAAACATAAAAGCAATACTCATCATGTGGGGAGTTTGTCTAGCCAGAAATGCGACAATATTCAAAGACACTATATCCAGTCTGGACCATATTGTTATTCATTTCCTTGATATCCTATCTCATTTCCCCCAGAGGAAAAAATTACCCCCTCGAAAGGTGGTACGCACAGAAGAAGTGGAAAAAACAAGGTCGTGGGCTTTCTTTGATGGAGCATCCCTCCTAGATAACCAAAGGAGTGGAGGAGGGGAAATATTGTTGTACTCAGACACACATTTCTTTACTTTAAAAATAGGACTATGCCCCGGGACAAACAATTTTGCAGAACTGATGGCCATAAAGTTTTTTATCACTTTCGCATAAGAGAGAAGGTTACTTCTTTACAGATTTTTAGTGACTCCCAATTGATAATAAATTGGTTGAACAAAATTAAAAAATGTCACAACACCAGACTCAGTCCTATTGTGGAAGAAGTTCTCGGTATTTTAGACTCTTTTGCCTTTTTTTCTCTTCATCGTGTCTACAAGGAAAGGAACGAAAGGGTCGATAAACTCTCTAAGGAGAATCTTCAACTGGATATCGGGTAGTGGTCAGTAGAAGAAACATTAAATGGCTCCCTAGCATGAACCCAGCATAGATATTTCTTGGTTACTCGGGATTAAAGTTTCCAGTCCACAGTTTGGATACAGGGGACAATTTTTGTTTGGCTTGATTTGGCTATGACAACATTGTGTTTTGAATCGGCAGTTGTTGGGATCGACCGCCTTTTTTATTTGCATGGTCTATATTGTATTGCGAGACTTACAGGAAAAAACGGTCTAATATATTTTTATGATTTCATGTACAGAATCGGGTTGAAAGCCCTCTCTTTTGGACATAGGAGATGTCATACATTTTGTAAACTCTTATACTGATGGTAATAAAATTTTATGTTTTTTTTTCCAAAGGAAAAAATATATATATAAACAAATAAAAAGTGAAATAATAATTTAATTTTCAAATTTTAAAATGTGACTCAAATTTCAAGACTTTATTTCTCATTTTGAATTTATAAATCATTGCAAACCATGTTTAATGGTATTTACTCTATCAAATATAGATCATTGGCCATTGGTCACAAATCATTATTGCTAACAATTGGGTCTTCTTCATTGTCTTTATCCTCTAGATCCTTAATAAAGACGCTCTACAAGTACGCATTGCTTTAAAGTTGTGTTTCATCACCCAAACTTGTTATTGTAAGCATCTCCACAAGGCCAGTTGGTTGGGTCACATTGTGCACATAAATGCCATCATTTGGAAATTGGTCTCATTCCTTAGGAGTTCTCCTATACATTGTAAATCAAGTTTTCTTCCTTCTTAGATACAAAAACGATTATCTTCATAGAATGAATAAAATGTGAGTACTCATATTTCTCTCATCGTCATTGAATGAATAAAATAGTGAGTACTCCCATTTCTCTTAGTCT
The DNA here is from genome assembly GCA_010110895.2 of Picea sitchensis. Taxonomy (NCBI): domain Eukaryota; kingdom Viridiplantae; phylum Streptophyta; class Pinopsida; order Pinales; family Pinaceae; genus Picea; species Picea sitchensis. The sequence goes on along the minus strand of SNQJ01S0060140.1, from coordinate 13,786 downwards.
CTAAGGCACTAGCTATTGGTGAGAGAAACTAGATAGCAAATGCTCATAGCCCTTGGGCATGTGCATCATGAATTTTCCACTTGTCTGTTGAATCTTTTCCATGATGCCTAAAGCAACCTCAATTGTGCCAAACTCACCTCATCCGTGTGAAATTTGGGCACAGTTAGTTTGTGTGATGGATGCTTCCATTGAATCAACTTCCATAAATTGCATTTACTTCTATCATAAATCCTTCCATGACCGTGTATCACTAGAAAGTCGTCTCTTCTTTGTTTTTCAATGGCATTACCATTTTAGATTCAAAGCATAAGATGCCATATGGAGAGGTCCCCTTATTGTGTTCAATTGATCAGGTATAAATTGTTCCAACTGAGGATTTCCGTTGATATTTTATTTTATTTGTGATGGTTTTAACCTTTTTACATAATGTCAATGTTAGCAAATATTTCACCAAAACTTGGGCTATATGTATCCACATTGCAAAACATTATCAAATATTGGCTCAATGAAATCATTCTGACCATGCAAATCAACCATGTAACATCCTCTTACAAGATTACCCCTTTGTGCTATGTAGTAAAACTCAAATCTATTTATTATTATAGACTATGGATGTTCTTGTCATAAAGAATGCACCCCAAGCTCCGTGAAGAAATGAAAATTGCATCCCCTAGAAAGTTGGGGTGTGTACATGGAATGTACACCAAATACCCAAGGAGTGGGTTGGGTGCACCTAAGCACTTAAATATTAATTATCAAATAAATGATTAATAGGTTGTGTATAGATCTTTAGTAACATATGAAAAAAATTAAACTTTTATTTATTATTTTTTAATTCATGCAATTTATTTTTAGGGAGAGGGGTGACTACTTGGGCACCCTATGTAACTTTTAATGGAGCCACTTCAAATTTCCAAATTTCTCCCACATACATTGCAGTTTTCCTTACCTCCATATTTTGTCGTTTCCTTACCTCCATATTTTATCTTAATATGTGGTATATTCAAAATAACTTATTCTCAAAGCTATGGAAAAAATTATTTTTTTCTTTTTAAATTCATATAATTTATTTTAAAGGAGGGGTGATTATTTGGACACCCTCTATAACTCTTTATGTAACTTTTAATAAAGCCACTTTAAATTTCCAAGTTTCTCCCACATATACATTGTCCTTTTCCTTACCTCCATATTTTGTTTTTTCCTTACCTCCATATTTATCTTAAGATATGAAATGTTCAAAATAATTGTCCTTATCCTTACCTCCATATTTTGTCTTTTCCTTACCTCCATATTTATCTTAAGATATGAAATGTACCTCCATATTTTGTCTTTTCCTTACCTCCATATTTATCTTAAGATATGAAATGTTCAAAATAACTTTTACTCGTCGTTTTCCTTACTTTCATATTTTGTCTTTTCCTTACCTCCATATTTTAAGATGTGACATGTTCATAATAACTTATACTCATCTTTTTCTTTACCTCCATATTTTACTCCGTATTTTGTCTTTTTATTACCTCCATATTTCATACAATAATGGTTAAGATGTGACATTTTCAAAATAATTCATTTTGAACTCTACATAAATGGTTGACAATTAAATATATCAATGGTTGAGATAGGAAGTATTCAAAATAGTTCATTTTGAACTCCTATCCAATGTCATTGACAATTGAATACACTGGTGAATGGTAACTTATACTCATCTTTTTCCTTACCTCCATATTTTACTCCATATTTTGTCTTTTTGTTACCTCCATATTTTATACAATAATGGTTAAGATGGGACATTTTCAAAATAATTCATTTTGAATCCCACATAAATGGTTGACAATTAAATATACCAATGGTTGAGATATGAAGTATTCAAAATAGTTCATTTTGAACTCCTATCCAATGTCATTGACAATTGAATACACTGGTAGATGGTTGACAATTAAATATACCAATGATTGAGATATGAAATATTCAAAATAGTTCATTTTGAAGTCCTATTCAATGTCATTGACAATTAAAAACACATTGGAATTTGGTTGAGAAGATGATATTTAAAATAAATTTGTTTTTAACTTCTATCTATCCAATAATGACACTTAAATACACTAATAACTGATTGTTATATTTAATAAAATAATTAACTTTATTTATAATTATTGGAAAAATTATAATAAATATTTTTAAACATTAATATTATTTTAATATTTAATATTAATATTAAAATTTATATTATTTTTGTAAACACAAACTTACACTAACATGCTAACACTAACATGCTATAACACCAACATGCAATTTATTATAATTTACGTTTAAAAAATAATTTTAAATTCATTGAAGGTTATCCACTTCACAATTTCCATCCACTATTAAAACCCCTCATGTTCCATCTCCGGAAATGTAGGGACCGACCTAAATGAACAGCACTATTAATGTCCACATTAGTATACGCATGCATACATTTATGACACCCTTTCGATATCACATATTAACAAGAATGATAACACCTACCACCTCCCCTACCAGCCTTCCAATAACCTGCCTTTCTCAACTGCATTCCTTCCAACTTTGCATACTTTCCACTGTCCACCTAACTAACTCCTCTAGATCGGTCGAGCAGGCTGACAAAATATTGCCAACAAATCCTTTCATAGATTATATCCACTGGCAGGTAGAGACTTCAAAACAACATGTTGCATGCGGTGGAATCGTTTAAACCCCTGTCTGTGATCTCTAAACACTCATTATCCACAAATTTGACATCCAGCCTGGTGAGCGATGGCTTCAATGATGATCGACTCTGCATACTGATAAAGCCACTCTCAGATATCCAAATGGCCCACCACAACTTTTACAGTGAAACAGGCATCTTCACGTTCTCCAAGGTACACCTTTTCCAAGGTACACCTTTGACAAGATTGGTTACTGGTTTGGTTTTTATTTGTTAACCCGCAACTTTAAAATGAAAGACTTAACATTAACACTGATGATTCACTACCTGGTACATCTTGTCGGTTTGATACACATTATTCACTAAAAAAAATTGATAGAATGCATTAAGCAGTGACAGTAAGTTAATTAAGGAGTAATTTTCCCTTTTTCTGGTAAAAATATAAGTTTGAATCAAGGATTTTCTGTGAGTACTTGAATTTGACATGGATAAAAGTTTCATGTATTTCAAACCTTACTTCAGGAGTTTTGCCCCATTTAAACCAACCCAGATATTCAGAAAATCAATCAGACTTCTAGATCGGCCAGAAATTCAAAACTGCATCACCAACCTGCCAAAAAAATAACTCGAGAGAGAAGATTGCTCCCAAGTTAACTCACTCCTTAGGCAGTGAGCCAACCATCACTGTCATGATGATTCACTATATGGTACATTATGTTGGTTAGATATATACAATTCACCATTAAAAAACTGATAGGATGTATCATGCAGTGAGCCAACCATCACTGCCTAGTATATCCATTTTGTTCATTCAATACTATTAAAAAATTAATAGGATTATCAGATAGTGAAAATTAATAATTGACTCAATACATGGTGTTTAAGTTTCAATACACCTTATTCACTAATAAAAAAATGAATACATATATAGATAATGAAAATTAATAATTTAATCAATGCATGGTGCTTAAGTTAACCTGAACAAAAGCATACACTACAGTTACTAACAATTTCTGAGATAAATAGTTAGAAGATATTATTTTTGTTGATAAAATAAAAATTAATTAACAGAATGAATCTTTGTATCGATTGAGATGAAATAAAGACGCAAGTTCAGGGAAGATATGAAATGAAAGCCACCCTTTGTAGTGAATACCAAAAACAATTCAGTGGAACTTAGCTTAAGATTAAAAATTAAAAATAAGCGACCAAAATGTCCCCAAGGATCAAGCTTACGCTAATTCAATTCAATGCTCATTGCTGGTCACCTAGGATATTCATTGCTGGGTAATACACAATAAATGTTCATTGCTGGTCATCAAGGTTACTGGTCGACACCAATATCGATGTCAAGAGATTAAATTGAGGGAAACAAACGCCACGGCATTATAGATTATACTAACTTGTTCAACCAAGATGACAGGAGTCGAATAACAATGATCGAAAAAACTGTTTGATGCAAAACTAATTCAAACATAGAATATCGAACCTAGGCAGTTATTGTGCGCTGAATGCCATGTTGACCAAAAAACAGCAAGGGGCATGAGCCTGTGGTCTGAGTGTCAGAACAGATTTAACCAAAGGAACTTTACTGCTTAAAGCTTGAAAGCGTTTGACAAATATATCAAGACCCCGAGAAACATTAAGATCTAACCATTTTCTGTTTTGAAATCATGTCTGTTACGATCATGCTTTTTTTTCAGGTATTGGTAGCTTGAATATATTTCATGTTACAATCATGCATGCTGTTAAATAATGTTCTTTTCTGTAATCCAACAAATTTATTTGCTTCCTCTACTCCCTCCCTCGTTGCAGGGTAAAAGAGGTGGTTGAGAATCCACATAAATGCTTCGCAATAAATATTAATAACAGTACCTTTACTAATATTTTCTGCACTAATCTACCAATCTGCATCAAATAGATTCATCATAAATCATGGTAGTGAAAACAAAGTTCTCAAATTTGCCCAAGTTATATCACCAGTACATGCTTACACACTACATCATTGTACCATTAGGATATAAAAAAGCTATTTTCAGTGCCTCTGAAGTCAAACCCATATTATTATACATCATAAAATCGAACAGATATCAGCTCAAAGCATACATAATATCTAAACCCTTCTGAAAACATTTTGAACCTAAAAAAATCTTCAATCAGACAGTTTACAGTCAATGAATCAGCTGTCCCATGTGAACCCATAAAAATGCACGCTGGCAGTCACGTCATGAATATGCAACGTGGTATATTCTTTGTATATACAGCATAATTTGGTGCGCCTTAGAGCTCACAAGACATTTAGAGTGAATATCAAGTCCAGCACACTTAATCTAAACTCTTACTATATAAAAGGTCTCTCCAGAGATCATTACTAACTGAGAAGACACTCCAAATGCACAAAATATCAAGAGAAGCTCAAATACCCATCACCTTCGCCAATCAACCTGAACAGGGATTGCCTTTTCTGAAATAAAAAAGACAAGATGTCAGCATTTAAAGAAATTGCTCCAAAGAAAGATGAACAAAGATAAATCTCCAAATCATAAGAGGGTTGACTTCCTACCAGTGCCAAGAGATCGATCACTTTTCATGTGCCCCCTGGTTGATTGAACTTGTGGCAACAATCTCTGAGTCCTTGGTGACACAGAATTTGGTTTCCCATTAGGAGCTGCTGGAAGAGAATGTCGCCTTATTATAGGAGTACCTTTCTCCTGAACATCTGGACTTGACCTTGGAGAATGACCACGAAGCTTTGCTTTTGCCGACTCAGTAGCAGCCATGTAACTTGGAATCGATGGACTGCCTTGTGAAGCATGTTCAGTATGCTCAGTTTTAACAGATCCAAATGAGCTACGTCTTCTGGTAGACTTATGCTCTACCACAGGAGTCTCAGACTCATTTTTGGAGGTCAGGTCTACACTGTCTTGCTTGGTGGGTGTAAAGTCTCCATTTAAAACAGAAGTTGTCCTTTGTTGCAATGAGGCATCTTCTCGTGCAATGCTTTCAGTTGGACTTGTTGATTGCTGAACTGGAGATATCTCCTGAACAACTGAAACTGTCTCATCCACAACTACATGCTGAACTGGTTCATCATTTCCAGTCATATTCATAGAGCTTCCTGTTGTAGACTGCATTCCGAGTTGATCAGAAATAGTATCCAAAGTTGGCTTTGAAACCTTTCTCAAGTTGCGCTTGGGCATCTCAGTTTCCACCTCCAGATGATCTGATACTGAATCCACTGTTGAATTTGATACCTTTCTAATGCTGCGCTTAACTTTCTCAGCCTCGACCTCGGGTGGATCCGATACAGAATCCACCCCTGAAGCTGATATTCTTCTCAAGCTGCGTTTAACCTTCTCCATTTCTACCTCTGGCTGCTCTGACACATACTCCACCATTGGATGTGATACCTTTCTCAAGTTACGCTTAACCTTCCCATCTTCAACTACATGTTGATCTGTAACAGAATCTGGTGCTGAGTTTAACCCCTTTCTAAAATTCCGTTTAGGTTTCTCAGCTTCAACCTCAGGTTGATCAGAAACAGAATCTACTGCTGATTTCAACACCTTTCACAAGCCACGCTTTGGCTTCTCAGATTCCATATCAAGTTGATTTGAAATATGCTCTTGTGTTGAACTGGGTACATTTCTCATGCTGCGCTTTGGCCTTCCTACTTCAAGCTCAGTTGAGGGTACATTCTCACTTATCTTCTGCGACCTCAGATTTGAACTAGTACTTGTCTGCCCAGATGAACTCCAAGGTTGAGCAGACATCCAACGTTCCAACCAGACCCATCCCGAATCGGAATCATCAGGACCACAATGAATTCGTAGAGACTTGGTCATGGGTGCAGACTCTAGAATCTTTATCATAGAAGTGTCCAAATTAATATTAATATCATTGCAACGTAATTGAATAGTATAAGAGCAATGCAAGCAAATGATAGTAGAGCGAGTGACTTGTCCTGAACTACTAATGCAAATTTAAGGTTCACCTGACGAGCAAATGCATTTGTTAACAGCTTCTCAGACCGGGAAGCACTATTGACCACAAAGATCGAGGAGCTTTTTCTCTCCTGGAACATACAAACAATTTATGCAAAATCCAACAGCAGGGATGATCAGTATGCTAACCAATTTGAAATTTACATAAAGGGTGATATGCAACAAGTTTCCCAAGATACAATTATTCAAAATGACAAAAAAAACTTACCAATTCATTTCCTCTTGATGGATTCTGTCTTCGCCTATATTCAAGCCTCTCCTGTACAGCCAATCCTTGTTCCGACATTCTAACTTGGTGAGCACGGACTAGAGCTTGCAATCTGATAATTGCTTGTAAACAGCGTAAACTTCCCGCAGCCTGTCTCCTAACCATGTGCCCACGGACGAGGGCTTGAAGTCTTATAAGGCCTCTAAGGGCTCGAAATGCTCGCCTAGCCTGCACAGCTCAGACGTCCAGCTTGCTCATACTAAAAAGTCTTAGATTGTAGAGACAAAACCAAAGTAAAATAGAAACGGCTGCTTTCAATTGAGAAAATTAACCAAAAGGAGAAAATGTGGATGAACATGAAAACCAAAGAAAACAGCCGGTGACAACATTAATACCAGATAGCCCCTGAAAGCTGTTTGTGCTTTAATGGCTGCAGATTCTTCCCTTATTCTCTCGAGATCATGAACAGTGTCAGCAGCTTCTGAAACAGAAGCATCTGATGGTTTTTCTTTAATTTCAATTGTAGGAAGAGTTACCGCTTTATCACTCGATGTAGACAAATTTTTCTCTGTGCCAGCAAACACTGCCTGCTTGCTCCGATCTCGGAGAGGAATATGCTGTTCTATCTCTCTGCCCATGGATGATGGATCTGATCCCAGAATGGCGTTTGGAACCTGGTCTTGCATTGATTCATTCTCCAAAATTTGTGTGTCTTTATCCTTTGATGCTTTCTTCTACAAGAACAAAACAACCAAATATTTTTGAGCTTACTGAACAGAACAACAGGTAAAACTAGGAAGCTTTAATGCATTCAAAAAGAAATTCCATCTAAAGACCAGAAAGTATGATTTCTTGGAATGCAGAAAAAAAAGTTGTTAAAAACAATTCCATTCAAAACATTTATCAAGCCATACTTAAAAGGTGCCACTATTGAAGCATGGATGGTATCCTGGAGGTAAGTATACACAATTCTATTGTTTTAACTTTTACAGCTAAAACTTAAAAGGGTGAGATAATGATTCACTGCCACTTAAAACAAATACAGATGAAATATCTCTTTTTGTAGAATATGATGCAAAGCAGCCCTCAATATCATGCTTCATGGACAAAAAGAATAAAAGAAGAATTGATTTAAGTTTTCCTAAATTTTAGTCTTCACAAAACTCCTTTCAATGAGAATCACACGTGTTTCCTCTGAGCTCTCGAATCTCCTATCTTGCAGTTGCATAAACATGCAAGGAAACCAAATGCAGAGTAGAAGTGCACTCAAGATTCACCTTATTAGGCCTGCCTTCAGGTTGAGAAAAGCAACTTTATCACTGATGTTGCATGAGAACTTGTCCCTGAAAAAGGTATCATCGATGGTTCCAACTTGAAGAATCTGAGAGGAAGACATGCGTTGTGTTTCAGAGTTCACTGCGTAGTAATGAGGAGCACATTTGGGCACTTCAATTCATGACGAATTACTATTATGTAAGGCTTATAGCATCTTCATATGCAAATTTTTATGAATGCATCTCCTGCCAACCCAAGAACATGGAACTAACAGACACAAATGTATTCTCATTTAGTATTCTTGCTAGGCTGGAAGCCCTTGGAATCAAAATCTATTAAACAGTTTTCTTTCAGTTTGTCATTGTTGACATTATTTTGTTTACCAGGTTAATAGGTATGTGTAAAAACAAAATGGCCTCTGATAGGATCAGATCTTTTAATGTATATTTTCAGGTATTGTAGTGTATGAAGATAGCTTTATCTAGGTAACTAAAGATTGGCATTTGACTGGTCCCTAGCTAGGCTAAAGATAACATTTTATATTTGAGCTTCTCATTAACAAGAATCCAATTGAAATCAAACCCCCACCCCTTCAACTCTCCCAACTGAGAACTGGAATTCCCACAATTTCCGAGCCTAGAAACAAAAAAGTATTTGGAATAAGTAACTCGACATCCATGGTAACGGTTATCTTGACATTTTTGGATAACTAGAAAAAAGCTAAGTGGAATCACTTTTACACAATTAACTTATTAAGGCACATCGCAGGAAACCATGGGGAATCAAACATTACCACCACTCCTTAAAAGAACAATAGATGTCAAATGTAACTTCAGAAGGATGTGATTTTTTGCATTTGAGACATGCAGCTTGAATAGAAAGAGGCCAGTCTAATCAGGATGTTCTGTGCCTCATCACCACTTTGACCATTGCTTCTCATTTTTACAGGGTGTATATAGATTCACCTAGCCAGTTTAGACTCAGAGATATAGGGGACAATGAGGAAGAAAAATCAATAGACAGAGAGTAATTGTCACTAGCTTCCTGTGTACCAAGACTTCTTTTCTTGGAAAATGCATCTTCTATTTTACATAACTCCACAAAAGAGAATATTAGACTATACATCATAGCATACACATCACTAGGCTAGTTTGTGATTATCATTAAACAGACGACACCTCACTGCATAGGCAAGGAGTGCCAACATATCCACCTTAGCCCCAACATCAAGGGAATCTAACATTCTTTCTTAAAAAAATAACTGGCTGAAATCTGAACCGCTAACTCTGCTTTAAAAACTGCCATCTCCCCCAAGCACAAAGAAGAGGAATTCTTGTTGAATGTGCTTCTGCAGCTCTAATTCCATAAAAGGGAAATCCCTTATCCATATTCTGATTTTGACTCCCTTTCTTCTGTGGAGCCCAAAAGGTTTATAAAGATGGTTTTACTCTAGGCCAAAGCAGTCTCTGCAGGAAGGAAAAAAATCCCAAAGTTTTGCATCTTCTTCCTCGGCCTGTACAACATCCATTTTTTCTGTTCTCTTCTTTTCGCCCTCAATCTCTGTGTGGACTTCTGCTTCACTTTTCTTTCTCCAGACATGATGTTGATGCACTGCAGGATGATTTCCATCTAGGGACCATGTGAGGCATGTGGGCTGCACAAAAGTGAAACCAGCAAAAATACGGCAAGGAGGAATGGAACATGTTTGTGGCTGCAGCCTTCTGCATAACATGTGAACTAGAAAATTTGCAGTGCCAGCAAGCGTGCAGGATTCCTATTGTTCCCTCAAGCATGTGTCATGGAGTGCATAGAGACTCTGAACAAAGTGGTAGCTATGAATTCACATCCCTTGATACCTACATTCTTGTTCTGATACTAACTGATAATGATAGAAATAAGAAACTGAGGAACAAGTTTGAGAAATTTATGAAGAGTGAAACTGGGGATGATCAGATGAAATTAACTCTCTCAGTTTTGATTGGCTATGCAATTTGATTTATACTATATCGTAAGCTATAATTTAATAACTTACTAACAACCTATGAACGGGATCCCTCCCATGAAGCTACTTAATTAAACATTTAAGAAATCTGAAATATTTACAACCATGGTCCTTTTGGACCTTACTATTTATAATATAATTCCCTCTCAGATTTGCAGACATTAAATACTACATTTGCAGGGACTATAACTATGTAAAAAAATCTCAGATAACCAAGTTTACTACTCTACGAGATTCAATGTTGATAATAAACTTCATGAACAGGGTACAGAACTTGGACAATTGGAAACTGTAAACCGCTCCACAAATCTAGAGAGTCTTTATACCTTTCCTTGTGAAAAGTCAACAAAAAATGAGTGTCGATAAGTTGCAATGCAAGCGGACAAATGAGAGGGTAAAGGTTGTCCCCTTGAAAGCCAATGCAGTCCCTTAACAGAAATCAACTAAGGACCCTAACTGCTCTAGCACCATTAAAGGATAATGTTGGAGAGGAGCAGAACGATACGACGGACGTCACTTCAAAAGTTAAAATGACATGTTTGCATGACTGGTACAATTATTAGAAGAGGAAACAGGATGTTTGGCAACTGAAAAAGCTTATATAGGATTGAGAATCGGATTGTTTAAGTGAGGGATGGAAAGCATTGATTCGAGTTATGGTCAGAAATGAAAAGGAAAACAGAGATGAAGGATGGTGTGGTGATAGGGACAGAGAGTATTCTCAGGGGGTGGAGTGTATCCTGCACTATGGGAATGAAGCTTTCACAGATCCTGTTAATGGAAATGGGGGTGGAAAAAGTGGAGACTTTTGCAAAAGGTTGGCAAACAGAAAAGTTGTCGTTTATGTTTTTAGCATCTGCATGATTTTGGAATGCTGAATGAAATAGGGGAATGGGCCGAGGGTTAGAGTTCAATCTGATGAATGATAGTTTGAGGGGTAGCAGTTTCGAAGTCTTATTTCTGGAGTCAAAATCTACTAGTTGACAGTTTAAAAGTTCACACTTATAGCCTGCCATCCGGATATATCAGTTTCATATAGAGAGAGAGAGAGAAAATTATTTTTTATATGAAAAAAGGAAGCGAACTAATATAGTAGAAAGGGCACTTTTGATCCAATTGACGCTTCCTAATTTTCACAGACAGAAACATTTCCTTTCAGAAAATACTCTGAACCTTGAATCATGAACCATGGCAACAAAAATACAAAAAGCTTGGACGATAGTGATGAAGAATGCTTACAAGTACTTAGAGGCTTAGCCTAATGGTTCCAATAAACTAAATGTTTAGGATATGTTTAACATAGGCAACTTCTTAGATATTACAAATGGCAAATTCTTAGATCTTTAAATTTTTTATGAATCTAACCTAAAATAAATCTATCGAAAATAAATTCTAAATCCTGATATGACGAGCATTATAAATAACCTAATACTAAAAAACATAGTTAAAGATAGACAAAACACACTTCAGTGTTAATCAAACCTTATTCTAACCAATTGCAGTTCATGCAGATTGCATATTTTATGCATCAAGATTGCATGAGCCAGATTTATTCAACTAATTTCCTAAATTTTAGCTTGAGCATATAGATATTTGATGGGTGGGGTTGGGGAGGGCAGTTAATATTCAAAACATAATAGATGATGACATAGTACTGTTTACATGGCAACATATAAAATATTTCCCATGATCCAGGTAACATTTTTAGCTGAATTAATATTGCATATAAATTTCAGCAAACTCAATTAATTTGTAATTCACCGGTTTTATGCTGTCCTAATTTTGAATCTAGGTCATTAAGATCATTGATATGATGATGCCATGTCTCAACCACTAGACCATAATCTTTTAGAAACATTTTGGAAACGTTACTTTTAAAAACTGAAGCTTCAGGTAGGGCACTGTTTACCAGGATCGACTTCTAAACTATCTATTATCCAGGACTCGATTTAGGAGCTGTTTCTGTTGACAGCGTGTGAAAACCAAAATCATTTATCGATACAAATTGTGGACAACACAAACCAGTACTGGTTAATGTGCCGCGCTAATAAAAGTAGAGAAACATAGATATTGATCCTATCAATATCTAAGGCCCATAACCGACTTAAGAAAATTATCAGCTGATTGAAGCAATAGCTGATCTGTCTCCACGTATTTCATCGAGCAGTGAAAGCAGACTATTAAGTTCGGAGTAGCAGGATCATGTTTGCATTAATTCCACAAAACCTAAAGAGATTGACCAAGCACTGAAAGATGAAATTCTCACAGATCAACCGGATAAATGGTAGTGAATGTTCAACACTAGCAAAGCCAAGACATTTTAAGGCTTGATCCAGATACAAGGCATAAAGGAGACCATCACCACAGAAATGCAGCAATCCTGGGAGACGAGTTTTCAATATTACGGCTAGATTTAGCTAATCTGCTTCCACATGCCCGAGTAAATAGTGAAACTAGAAGACTTCCATTGTTTTACCAGATTCAAGCCATTTGGAAAGGCACTTGTACAGAATTTCCACAATGCTTGTAGATAGAAACCCTGCATTATGTGCCACAGAGCAGTGAAGAACTACATAAAGCCAGTTATCACTGGGAATCAAATCATTCGCGAAACTGTAGGTATGTGAAGCAATGCCTGTAGGTGGCCAATGGATATGATCTGCCTCCAAGTGCTAGAATGGCAGACTCAATGAGAAGACTTTCACTCCTCGTCCAAGATTCAAGTACCCTTGGCACAAAAATGAAGCAACGCTAGCAGGTTGCAACGAGATCTTGAAGTGTGTTAATCACCGAAACTAGGGGGCTGGGAAGGAGGAACTGATGCTTCTGCTCTAAACAGTATTGAAGCCTGACAGTTTTCTCTAAAATTCAAAGGGACAAGTCAGTCCCCAAAAGCCAAAAACACCAGAAAACATTAAAAAAAGGTTGATCTGCAATTCAAACCATGGCATACTATGCAAAAGCTAAAAGTGGGTATCTTAAATCCAAAAGACTCTATCCATTTCTAACAGTTTCAAACTAAAATAAAGTTTAAACACAGCCCAATAGTTTTTCTGCAATTTGAAGCATACCACTGTCTCTAAAAACATGAAGTCCACAAGCCCACTCCAGCTAGCTGCTAACAAAATATAAAAAATAGTATATGATCTGCAAAAGTACTGACCGCATTTTCTCTGCCACTATCCCTCTTCGTCAGTTTCTCGGAAGGCTGAGATCTGGAGGACTTTTTGCCAAATAAGATAGTTTTCAGCCATTTCCCAGGATGCTTCCCCATGGCTGCAAGGATCTGTATGAGTTTTCCGCAACTACAAACTACAAGTAAAACAGATTATAGTACAAGGCTTGTGAAGACTCAAAAGAACAAGTAGGTATAGATTTTTGCACAGTTCAAGGCAAAAGACATTTTCTTAGTCATCCCAACTGCAAAGCTGAAGCATCGAGGGGCAAAAATTAATGGGAGAAGGAGATCTGTAACGTACCAGTGATTATTCTGAGCCTTTGTTCTCAGGCAATGCGGCTCAGCAATACCATATACCTTGTACCATCCACTGCTACTCTGAGCATTCCCCCATAAATAACTCTACTCTGATCTCGGCATATCTACCATTCAATGCCGTGAAATTCTCACA
>SNQJ01S0060138.1:42376-60336 GCA_010110895.2 Picea sitchensis | reverse complement strand
GGGTTAAGTTGGTTAGAAGGTAACCCCTTGAGGAAGCTACATGGAAGTATAAATAAGAGAGCAAGGCTCTCCTATTAGCACCATTTTGAGAACATTTAATATCTATTATTGTGTAAAGTTTATTGCAAGTACTCATTGATATATCTGAAGTTGCGCAAGTCTGAGGTAGCACAAAGGGTTGATAGTGAAAGTTTCAGAATTATAGAAAATATTGAAAAAAACCCTATGTTCTGAGGCGTACGTGGGCTAACAGTACAATAGGGTGCATACATATGTGGGATAATAGTATAATAGGGTGTGTACGTATGTGGGATGGAAGTATAATATGGTGTGTACATGAGGGTAAATCCATAGAAACTTGAGAAGATGAAGATGCCAAGTCTCTAGATTCTAAGAGCAAGCTCCCAGGAAGGTCTACAGTGATCAGGTACATTAGATCTATCCACTGGTTCAAAAGGTATGTCTTATTTCTATGAGTAATTGGATTTTGTTGTATACATGACAGATGTTTATGGGGGTTTGAGGATTTTCCCTAGAGAGATTATTGGTTGCATGGGATCTTCTGTATAAATCAAATCTACAGAAATATAGTGCTGGTATAATCAATATTTATCATTGATATATCTTGTTAGTGTTGAGGTACATCTTGTATTTCTTGACATATGGTCAAGGGTTCTTGTGATACATGGTTGAGAGCTTGTATTTGAGAAGTGGTTGGTGTGTTGAGAGGATGAATATAAGAAAAGGTTTAATATCTAATTCATGTGAGGGTTATTATACTTGTTCATGATTACACACACTTATATGGCACATGACTAGAGAGAGATATAGATATTTTGGGTAAAGGATATGTATGAGGATGTATGCATAGGGTACGATTACAGTCTGGACACAGTGACAGGTTGCAAGTTGATGTGAAAGAGGTTGCAAAGGGTCAAAAGTTTTCAGAAGAGAGAAAATCGTATTTTTTAGAAGGCATACGCAGGTTGCATAACAGATAGGTCGCATGCATATGCGAGCCCCAATATAGATAGGGTGTGTACATACACATGCTGCAGAACAAAAAGGTCGTGTATCTGTGTTTTTTAGTTGGTACAGGCTCAGTTTAGGTACAGGTTGATTACAGGTCAGTGGTACATGTTGGTACAGGTTTACAGTGGTATATCTCACAGTGACAATGTGCATTGTGGTTTCTTCATTTGACACTTATATTTCAGGGTGGTTGGATGGGGCAAGGATAGGTGGTTGTAGACACCTTCCTATTGTAGCTAGAGAACACAGAGGGTTGTAGCCTCCTTCTGGTTGTAGCTAGAGAATTGGGGAGTTGTATCTTCCCTCAAGTTGTAGCCTGGAAATACAGGGGGTCAAAGCCTCCTTCCAGTTGTAGCTGGAGAACAAAGGAAGTTGGTTCTTCCAATGAATGTGATTCTTACAGACATCTAAGAAAAATAATTTTGTGGTTTTCTCCCACATTGGGTTTCCATATAAAAATATTGGTGTACTGTGTATGTGTATAATTTTTCATTTGCTCATGGTTTATTTACTCAACAGTTATTGATGATAATGCTATATTGATCACAAAGATAAATTATTCTTGCATACTGTGGCTAAAAAGGATTAAATTTATCTATTACTAATTCACGCCCCCTCTCAGTAATCCAACAACCATCTTTGCTCTATCCTTTGGTCTAGGTGTTAGGGACCAGCTTACCATACTTTGGTTGTTGAATATTTGCATATTCAAACTCCCACTTTTTTGTTGCTTGAACTTTTTCTTGATTTTGACAACATATCGATAAGCGACTCTCAATGACGAGATGTCCAAAAACTCCATTTTGTTTTGGATGTATCAGTGCAAAGCCCCATGGTATTTTAGGACCATATGTCACTTAGAGTCTTTGATACCCAGCTTGGTATGAAAGGTATGGAAAGTATTTGTGAACTCTGACACCGTTTGGCCCCTCTCTTGGTGCAGTATGATCCATCTTGTGTTTTGGTCATCATAACTACCAAAAGGGTAATATTGTTCCTTGAGGGAATCAACAAAAGTTTCCCAAGTGGGTTATGGACCAAAAATTCTAGAATCATCATTGACATATTTCTGACAGTAAGTCTCCCACCAATATTTGACATGGGGAAGGTCCTTAAGGAGTGCGGAGGTGATCTTTTCACTATTGGAAAAATTGTGGGCAGAGAAATAACCCTATAGAATATTTAACCATTTTTCTAAAGTGTCAGCATCTATCTCACCTTCAAAAAAAGGAATGTCAAAGTTAAATTCTACCTTGAAAGGCGTCGCACCTCCAAATTGATTGTTGGTTGAAGGTTCCTCTGTCGCTGTCGACAGTCGTTGAAGTATCTGGGAAAAACTATCTATCATCTCATTTCTTTTTCACGTGAGGGCTTCTTCGAGCAACAGTTTGAAAGGATCTCTTATTTTGTCGTCTCAACAGATACAAGATCGAGACCCAACTCTCTATACCCTAGCCTCGTCGGGGACATGCATTGATAATGACAAGGAAGAGATCACTTTGATACCATTGATCCAAATATTTTTTGGAAAAAATATATGAAGGAAGATATATAACAGAGATACAACAAGGAATTTAAAGAGAGATGTGGAAAGGAACACAATAATACATTAAAGCTTAGATTCTATTAATAACTGTCTTAAATACAAAATACTATAAAATACAAAATCACACAAGCTAGCTAGAATGGTGGTAGCTTATCTCTGAGAAGAGATGTATCAGCTATGCTCATTCACAAGAAGATGGTTACAATGAGGCTTCAAAGACATTTTTAACATAAAGCATAAATCATAAAACCCTAAACATCCAAAAACCTAACCCTAGGAGATGAAGCGCCAAAAGTCATGTGGGCCCCGATGGGGTAAGTTGGTACATCAACCTCCCAAGGTCGTAACTTTTGCATACGATCTTCGTTTTAGGCACACGATAGCCTGTTGGAAAGGTCCATCTAAGGAATACACATTTTTCCAGCATACTTTGAATTCATCTACAATATGAATGTGGCGGGAAAACGATGTTTGGGGCCTCAAAATGGCCCCAGAAGTTTAGGACCTGAAAAGCTATAAAAAAAATGCCAAAATGGAAATTGGGCTTTGAGCCAGTGGAATAGGTGGGTGGCCACCGATATCCACTTGGATAATTTCAATGTCCTTCTTCTCTACATCCTTCATTTTAATGGTCTTCCTTGGAAGGCCAACCATCATAATGGTTCGTTTCAACTTCCAACTAAAGTTTTGAACATCTACTCAACTTTACCAAATAGTAAATTAAATACTTATTACAAAGTTTACAAATAAATTTTGGTGAGGATCCAATTCGAATCATGGTCGAAAAAATCACTTTTCTAAGTGTGGAATATAAACTACCATAACCTATTCTAGTCTACAACGAGCTAGATGGAATTAGAGGAAAACAACAAATACTATACAATAAGTAAGTGTTACAAAACTTACTCTACATACTAGTGAAGCCGCCTATCCTCCTACAAAACCAAACTCATAAATACTTTCTCTAAATGTAATGAAACAACAGATAGTGTGTAACACACCCGACCCATAAGTACCCTTTCTAGGGATGGGATATCAAATTCCTTCTTACTCTAATCATCTTGAATCCCCTATCCAAGGTTGTCATCCTCTTCTACTTGCTCGTAGCTTTCTAACGACTGCTACTAGCCTCTAATCCGACCTCTGGTTTGCAAGTTATGGCCTCCTAAAGTTATTTGGGCATTATTAGCTGAGGGCCACATGGTGCCCACGTGGTTCCATCCTATTTGTACCATCTCTAGGTTCCTACATTCTACAGGGAAGGTCCATCCACCGTCCAATCCAACGGCGGGACTTGATCCTCATCTAACACACAGGCTAGAGGGGAATTTGGCGTTCGACGTTGAATGTCCCTTTTCCTTTTTGCATGCATGTCCTTCGGAGTCCCGAATTCCTGAACTCTCGAAGGAGCTCGAAATATCGCCACACGACTCCCGTCTTTGGGCCTTTCAACTTATCCTCGATGTTCCACCCCAAACCTCCAGAGTCCTGAAGTCCCAGACTCTTGAAGGGTCCACCCTCGCACATGGTGATGCACTAGACATGGAGGCAAGTATGGGTGGGTCCCAAATACTCCTCCTGCCAAATGGACCAATCAGGTAAGTTCTAGGGGTGACATGTGGTAATACAGAGATGACACGTGGCCCCGACAATGGGTGACATGTGTCACGTTTTAATGGGCACATAGGGTATGTGAAACGTACAAGGCCAAGTGACACGTGGTATCTCAAATGTGGGTCCACATCACCCCTAGGTGACATCAACATCCCACGTCACCCCGAACTGGTAGCCTTCCAAGCCCTTCGATCTTACAGTCACGGTGTGTCCACATAACCCCTTGATCTATGACCTTCATTACTTCGTAACTTCGACATTCAGGGGATCCGTGGTGTGACTTCCTCCTTACTCTCGGAGCGATCAATGTCGCGCTGACTATGGTCTAGATCTAACGGTTAGGGGAGATCCTGAAGGGTCCTTAGATCTACGGTCCTCGTCACTTCATAGCTCCATTCTTTGGGGGTTTCGACATTATGGTCACTCTGCTATCCCAAAGTAGGAATTCGTTGAAGTACCTTATGGGGGTCCCTCCATTGGATGATCATATGGTTAAGAGGGGCTCTTAATGAACTCCCTAGATCCACTGCCCTCATCACTTCGTAACTACGGTGTTCGGGGATTTTGGTGCTATCACATCTCTGTTCTCTCGAAGTCGGACTTCGCCGGACTTACCTCTCCGTAGATCCAATGGTCAAGCAGACTCCAAAATACCCTCGGATCTATGGCTCACATTAATTCACGGTCGATAAATGGATCATGGTTTAACGATGGGGCGGGTCTATCCACCACGATTAGGGAAACTGCCAGGTGCCTATCAACCTTGTGGGTAACCATAAAAACTATTTTCCTTCGACCGATTTACAAATGGTAAGGCTGTAACATTCTAGAGCTCCAAACTCCCAGATTTCCAAAGCCAGAAAGGCATAGCTCCTTTCGGGCCTTGCGCAGGGTTCCCAAGCCTTAGTCACATGGGTCCTTCAAAAAATCTTCTGCGCTACGTGCTAATCTCTTAGAGGTGAATTTGGTTAAGGACACGGGCCTGAGCCCTCGAACACATGGGTGAAAGGTCTGAAGGGGGCACCCTCCTTCCATGGTATTTAAACTTAGTATTCCCACGAAGGTAGATTTGAGAGGTCAGCAGGGCTTAAACATTCTAGTAAATCCTACCCTGCCCTCTTGCAGACTTATGTCCCACAGTTATATAACTGCTAAGATGAGGCAAGCAGACGACCATTCAAAAGCATGGGTTCACAGAGAGGCAATACATATTTCTACCTTAATCATTCAATATAGAACTCAGTCATAGACATAAATATCTCCAATCATCATTTCAATTTCAATACACAGAGTATGAAAATACTTATCAGAAAACTAGAATTTGTGAAGCAACTGTTGAAAGGGGTTCTTGTTTCCACCCAACCACAGGCACAGACACTCCTAAACGGATTTACGACTGGACACCCTCAAGCTAGACCATGATGCTCTCAGAGAGGCTCTTTCTTCCTTCTTAGCGACAGTTAGGGACAGAGGTTACTCTCGTCCTCCCATGAGATCTTTGCAACCAGTTTTCTCTGTACCAAGCAAGGAGGTCTGCACGAGTACTTCCATAGTCACTTGTCATCCCCATTTATCATCTTGGACTGAAAATGATACCAGTAGCTTCTTGCACCCATAATGAGCTTATTTCTCAGTTCTTCCTTGAACCATAGAGATGCAAGCGCTCTTTTCTCTTCTCTAGATTGGTCTTTCAACTCTTCTCTCTTCTCCCCCTCTACCTCTACCCACGAGTTACCTATTTTCTTTCCTTCCTCAACAAGGTTGCGTGGGTCCAAATCCCCAGCTCGTGGTCAGGTCTGGAAGTCTTGTATATGGGTACTTTTCCCCATCTCCTCATTAACTCTTGAGGAGGACTCTTCCAGCTACCAATCTGACTGGTAATTCATTTCTGGGTCAGAGGAATGTTATGGGTCTGAGCCATTAAATACAATAAGGTATTGTTTTGGTGGGGGGGTCATATCAACTATTTTTGGTTCCCCTCACCATCTCTCTCTCATAGAACCATGGTTTATCTTGGAAAACCCCACCTTTCATAAGTTATACGACACTATCCATTTTCTATTAATTATAACAGAAAATACATGCATTGACCTTTTATAACAAAAAGGTTCATGAAATCCAACATTCACACATATCTAGTCTACCATAGTCTCTTGGCCAATTATATCTATATTTAAAAAATGGGGGAAACAGGGGTATTACAATCTCCTCCCCCTTAAAGGAACAACATCCTCGATGTTCTATCTTTCGATGTGCTCTGTATGTATAGAAGTAAACAAAAATAGGTAATGCATGTTTCATGGTATCCTCCATTTCCCATGTAGCTTCATCTAGACCAAAGAGTTTCCACTACACCTTCACCTATGCAATGGTTATGTTCCTAAGTGGGGTTTCCTTCCTGTTTATTATGCATTGAGGTTCTGGGAGGAATTATCCCTCTGGTTCCACCTAAATCATAGACCAGTCAATTATATGATTAGAATCATGTACATATTTCTTCAATAATGAAACATGGAAAAAATTATGTGCCTTCATTGTCGGAGAAAGTGATAGCCTATATGCTACAGGCTCCACTCTATCCAAGATTTCAAAGGGTCCATAATACCAAGGTTCCATCTTGGAACAATCTCCCATTCTCAAGGAACTTCTCCTGGGTCTAACTCGGAGATACACATGATCCCCTATTTTGAACTCTCTAGTAGTACTCTTTCTATCTACATAGATTTTCTGTCCATCCTGAGCTATTTTCATATTCTTCTTTATCTGGATTACTTGTTGTTCCATTTATTTCAGCATGTCTGGCTCGATTGTAATTTTTTTTATTGGGTTATCCTAGCTGATTGGAATCTTGCACTGTCTACCATAAAGGGCCTCAAAAGGGCTCACCTTCAATGACTCTTGATAGCCATTGTTGTAGGCAAACTCTACCAGTGGTAGGTAGTCTTCCCACTTCTTAGGATGATGCATTACATGCATCCTTAACATGTCCTCTAACACTTGGTTTACCCTCTCTGTCTGTCCATCAGTTTGAGGGTGATAGGCTGTGCTAAATAGCAATTTAGTTTCAAAACCAACAAACAAAGATTTCCAAAAGATTGAAGTAAATTTTGTATCTTTATCAAATATGATCTCCTTAGGTATGCCATGCAACCTAAATATTTATTTCATGAAAATACTGGAAATATCTATTGCCTTGCAAGTTGACTTGATGAGAATGAAGTGGGAATCCTTGCTCAATTTTTCCACCACTACCATGATGGGGTCATTTTGTTTGGCCGATATTGGTAATCCTATGATCAAATCCATGGAGATGATTTCCCATTTCCATTCTAGGATTGATAGGGGTTGCAACAACCATGTTGGATGCTGATGTTCTTCCTTAACTTGTTGACATTCTATACATTTAGCTAAGTAATGAGCTATGTCCCTCTTCAGTCCTCTCCAATAAAACATTTTCCTAGTGATTGTGATCATATTCTGATAACCAGGATGACCAATATATGGTATTTTGTGTAGTTCATCAATCATGAACCTCGTCAAGTCATCAAAATTCGGAACATACAACCTACCTTTGTAAGTTAGCAGGCCATCATTCAACAATTCATAACCTTCATACTTCATCCCAATGGGCTCTTGTTCTAAGTACGATTTTACAGTCTCGAAAAGTGCATATGTTCCTTGTGCACTCTTTACCCTCTCCCTAACATTCATTTAAGAGGTGCTTACATCTACCAGGTGAATCACTTTCACACTTTTGTTAAGGGCATCAACCACCCTATTTTCTTTTCCTTTGATATGTTTGATTTCAAAATCAAACTCACTAAGGAGAGCCATCTATCTAGCTTGTCTAGCATTAAGTTTTGGTTGATCAAATAGGTACCTCAACCCACAATGATCTATCATAAGAACAAATATTCTACCCAGGAGGTAATGCCTCCACATTTTTAAAGAATGCACTATGGAAACCAATTCTAGATCATGGGTCACATGATTTATTTCATGCTCATTCAATTTTTTGGATTAGTAGAAAACTACATGTTCCTCTTACATAAGGACTCCTTCGAGTCCTTCCTTGAAGACATATGTACACACAAGGAAGTCCTTGTTTGGATTTGAAATCTTCAACACATGTGCATTGGTTAGAAGGCATTCCATCTCTTGGAATCTCTCTTCACATTATGATGTCCAAAGGAATTTAACCCCCTTTTTTTAAGGGAATTAAATGGGTAACCAATATTGGAAAATCCTTTTATGTACCTCCTATAGTATCCTGCTAGGGCCATAAAGGATCTGATATCAAATACATCCTTTGGGGTAGGCCAATCCATAATGGCTTTGATCTTGTCAGAATCAACTACCACCCCTTCTTCAGAAATAACATGGCCTAAGTAATGGACTTGTTTCTGGAAAAAGTCACACTTACTAAACTTAGCATAGAGCTAATGTTCTCTTAGTAATTGAAGTATTAGCTTAAGATGTTATTCATGCTCTTCCTTATTCTTGGAATAGATTAGGATATCATCAATGAAAACCAATACAAATATGTTTAAGAACTTACTGAGTACATTATTCATTAAGAACATAAAAGTGGTTGGTGCATTGGTTAGCCCAAATGGCACCACCACAAATTCATAGTGACCATATCTCGTCCTAAAAGTTGTTTTGTGGATGTATTCATCCTTAATTCAAACTTGATGGTGTCCAGACCTCAATTCAATCTTTGAGAAAATTGTATCACCCCTTAACTGGTCAAACAAGTCATCGATCCTTGGCAAGGGATACTTATTATCTATGGCCATCTTATTGAGTTGCCTATAGTCTATGCACAACATAAGTGTGCCATACTTATTTTTCAAAAAAAAGTTTGGTGCTCCCCATGGAGACACACTAGGTTGAATGTAGCCTTTGTCCATCATTTCCTTTAATTGTAGTTTGAGTTCAACCAACTCTGGTGTACTCATTCTATAGGGTGTTCTAGACACTGGCACCGCTCCTAGTGTAAGTTCTATTGAAAATTCAATATCTATTCTTGGAGGTAGACCTCGTACCTCTCCTAGGAACACATATTTATACTCTCTTAATATGAGATGGTCTTATAGGCTTGGTTTTTTGTTCTGAACATATTCCAACACTTATATTGCATATAAAGGGCATCCTTTTCTGCAATACTTCTTCACTTGAAGGGCTGGTATTTGTCTCACTGAGACAGGATTTTGAATCCCTTGTAGGGTTACCTTTCTCCCTTCTTCATTTTCACACTCTAAAGTTTTATTGTAACAGTCCAACTTGGTTTTATGGGCAGTGAACTTGTCCATGCCAATCAATAGATCATAATATTCTAAAGGGAGCATGTTAAGGGTTGCATGGGTGGGTAATCCATTCATAATGAATTGGCATGCTGGTATGACCTCTGTTACTTTTCTTTTGGTTCCAGTGGCTAGTTGTACCAATGATTTAACATGTTTAAATTGTTGCAATTTACATTTCTCAACAGTTTGAGGGGAAACATAACTTAAATTAGAACCAGGGTTAATTAAAATGGAAACTAGATGGTTGGCAATCACACCTTCCATCTCCACCACTGAAGCTTGGTGGTCGGCTTGTCTATTACCCAAGGCTACATAAATTTGTGGCATGCTCCTAGCCACATCGTTGACCGTGGTAGCCTCTTGGAGGTTGTAGACCCTCCTATTGTTTTGTTGCTTATATGGGCAGTCTCTCAGCATATGTTCTTCTCCACAACCCCAACATTTCAAGGGTTCTCTCTTTGTGTTATCAGTCTTACTTGAGGCTGATCCAAAGGGTTTATTTCCACTCTGAGAGGGGAAAATCATGATATATACTTTTAGTAGGAAGGCTCGTCTTAGAACCTTTTCCATGCTTCTTAAATCTTGAGGGTTTGAACCCCTTCTTATTGAATCCCGAACTACTTTTGTTCTTCCAGTCCTCATGGGGTTCTATATTATTCTTGAATTTCTCATAGCAATACCTTGCCTTATGGATAGTGTCTTCTGAGGTATTTGGCTAATCAAATTCAATTATGTCCCGGAAGGATTGAGGAAGTCCACTAATAAACCGTTGCATCTTTACTTTTTCGTCCTTTATGTAGGGTACATACTTTACCAACTTAAGGAATTTATTGATATATTCATCTATGGTGAGTTGTCCCAACTTGAGTTCATAAAAATACTTGGTCTTCCCATCAAAGGATTTCTCTGACAAGTACTTATTCTTAATTATTTCTCAAATTGTTTCCATGACATATCCTTCTCATGGATTCCTTTCACATTCCTAAGGTCCTCCCACCAAATGGAGTCCTTTCCATTCAGGTTAAAAATGGTTATTCAAACCTTTAAATTTTTAGAGTAGTCATGGACTCTAAAGTACTTCTTCAAGCCAAGAAACCAAACTTCTACTTCTTCCCCTTTCTTAATTTCTCCATCGAAAGTGGATGGTTTGGATTTCTTAAACTCTTCAAGGTCATGACTCTTGGAATATTTCCTCTTCTTTCTTTTCCTCCGGGAATGCAAACTAGTTTTTCTACTAGAAGATTCCTTGGAGTTGTTAGTTTCCTCACTAGAGGATTCTTTCGATGAGTGTCATGTGGCTCCATGTTAAGCCATGTTTGAGGTGTTCCTCCTTATGTGACCACTTTCAGGGCCATTCTTTCGTATCTCAGGTGGACTCGGGGTTTTCTTCGTATGATCTATGTCCACATGACTGGATGCTAGTCCATCCTGCAAATGCCTTTATATATATGATCATCTTTGCAGTAGGACTGCATTAATTTTAGTTTGATTTTTCTGCTCTTTTATCAAACTTTTATTGTCAGCCTTGCAACTCTGTAATTGTGCCATGAGGCTTCTTACATTTTTAGCTAAATCTGGAGGGGTTTCCACTGCCCTCCTTTCATCAGATTCTTCCTCTCTATTGTGGGAGCTTTCCCCCAAATCATGGTGTGTCACCATCCTTTATGATGTAGTTTTCATGTGATCCAATGATTATTTAAGTGTTGATAAAACATTATATGTTAGTTAATGATCTACTAGTTTTATGAACAACACACAATTCAAATTCTTCAAAACATATACAAAAACAGAGAGTTTCATTCCTTCCTTCAGAAGAGGTTTAAATAAGCCTCTTAAGAATGGGATAAGATATGGTGTCACCCCTAAAATTTCTCTAAACAATATTTTTAAGCGACTCGTTCATGAGCCCAAGCAGGCTAAGTGTTGTAACCATGCTCTGATACCAATTTGTAACACACCCAACCCCTAATTATCCTTTCTAGGGATGGGGCAACAAAATATTGCTTACTCTAGTCATGTAGAATCCTCTACCTGAGGTCGTCATCCTCTTCTACTCATTTGTAGCTTTCTAACGACTGCTGCCATCCTCTAATATGACCTCTAGTTCACAAGTTATGGCCTCCCAAAGCTCTTCTAGCATTATTAGTTGAGGGCCACGTGGCGCCTATGTGGTTCCATCTTGTTCGTACCATCTCTAGGTTTCTACCCCTGCAAGGAAGGTCCATCCACCGGCCAATCCAACGGCAGGACTTCATCCTCATCTAACACACAATCTAGAGGGGAATTCAACGTTCAACGCTTCGACATTGAACATCCCTTTTCCTTTTTGCACGCATGTCCTCCAGAGTCTCGAATTCCTGAACTCCGGAAGGAGCCCAAAATCTCACCACATGGCTCTGACCTTCAAACCTTTCATCTTATCCTCGATGTTTCACCCCAAACCTCTGAAGTCCCGAAGTCCCAGACTCTCGAAGGGTCCACCCTCACACGTGGTGACGTACTAGATGCAGAGGCAAGTATGGGTGGGTCTCGAATACTCCTCCCACCAAATGGACCAATCAGGTAAGTGTCATGGGTGACACGCAATAAGGTAGAGATGACACGTGGCCCTGATAGTGGGTGACACATGTCATGTTTTAGTGGGAACATAGGGTTTGTGAAATGTATGAATCCAGGTGACACATGGCACGTCAAACATGGGTCCACGTCACCCCTAGGTGACATTAGCGTGCCATGTCACCCTAGACTGGTATCCTTCCAAGCCCTTCGATCTTACGGTCACGGTGTGTCCACATAACCCCTTGATCTACGACATTCGTTACTTCATAACTTTGGCATTCGGGGGATCTGTGGTGTGACTTCCTCCTTACTCTCGGAGCAGTCAGTTCCGCATTGACCATGGTCTAGATCTAACGGTCAAGGAAGATCCTGAAGGGTACTTAGATCTATGGTCCTCGTCACTTCAAATCTCCGGCCTTCAGGGGTTTTGGCATTATGGTCACTCTTCTCTCTCGAAGTAGGACTTCGTCGAAGTACCTTACGCGGGTCCCTCCATTAGATGATCAGATGGTTAAGGGGGGCTCTTAATGAACTCCCCATATCCACAACCCTCATCACTTCATAACTCTAGTGTTCATGGAGTTTGGTGCTATCATATATTTATTCTCCCAAATTCGGACTTCGTCGGACTTACCTCGGCGTAGATCGAACAACCAAGGGGACTCTCGAATACCCTCAAATTTGCAGCTCACGTTACTTCACGATTGATAAATGGATCAAGGTTTAGCGATGGGGTGGGTCTATCTGCCACAGTTAGGGAAACTTCCAATCGTCAGTCAACCTTGTGGGTAACCCTAACAACCAATTTTCTTTGGTCGATTTACAAATGGTAAGGTCGTAATATTCCAGAGCTCCGAACTTCCGGAGTTCCGAAGCCATAAAATCTTAGCTCCTTTTGGGCCTAGCGCAAGGTCCCTAGGCCTTGGTCACATGGGTCCTTCGAAAAATCTTGTGGGCTACGCGCTAATCTCTTAGCTGTGAATTTGGTTAAGGACATGGACCTGATCCCTCAGACACATGGGTGAAAGGTCTGAAGGAGGCACCCTCCTTCCATAGGGTTTAAACTTAGTATTCTCGTGAAGGTAGATTTGAGAGGTCGACATGACTTAAACATTCCAGTAAATCCTACCCCGATCCTCTTGCAGACTTACATCCCATAATTATCTAACTGCTAAGATTAGGCAAGCAGATGACCATTCGAAAACATGGGTTCATAGAGAGGCAATACATATTTCTACCTTAATCATTCAATACAAAACTCATTCATAGACATATAAATATATTCAATCATCATTTTCATTTCAATACACATAGTATGAAAATATTTATCAGAAAACCAAAATTTGTGAAGTGACTACTGAAAGGGGTGCCTATTTCCACCCAACCATAGGCACAACCACTCATGAATGTATTTACTACTGACCACCACCGATCTAGACCATGATGCTCTGAGAGAGACGCTTTCTTCATGCTTAGCGATAATCAGGGACATAGGTTACTTTCCTCCTCCCAGGGGATCTTGGCAACCGATTTTCTCTGTACCAAGCAAGGAGGTCTGCACGAGTACTTCCATAGTCACTCGTCAGCCTCATTTATCATCTTGGACTAAAAACTCTACCAACAACTTCTTGCACCCCGAACGAGCTTATTTCTCAATTCTTCCTCGAACCAGATAGTTGCAAGCACTCTTTTCTCTTCTCGAGATTGGTCTTTCTACTATGCTCTCTTCACCCCCTCTGCCTCTGCCGATAAATTACCTATTTTATTTCCTTCCTTAGCAAGGTTGTGTGGGTCTGAATCCCCATCTCATGGTCAAGTCTGGAAGTCTTGCAGATGGGTACTCTACCCCATCTCCTCATTAACTCTTGAGGACTCTTCCAGCTACCAATTTGACTGGTAATTAATTTATGGGTTAGAGGATTGTTCTGGGCCTGAGCCATTAAATCCAGTAAGGTAATGGTTTGGTGGGGGGTTCATCTCAACCATTTTTGGTTCCCCTCACCATCTCTCTCTCATAGCACCATGGTCTATCTTAGCAAACCCCCCCTTTCAGCAGTTATGCAACACTATCCATTTTCTATTAATAACAGAAAATACATACATTGACCTGTTATAACAAAAAGGTTCATGAAATCCAACATTCACACATATCTAGTCTGCCATAGTCTCTTCGATAGTTATAGTTATATTTAAAAACTGGGGAAAACCAGGGTATTACATAGTGAGTGGATTATTAATATGGAAAAGGTTTGGCTTATGAGAGAGAGAGAGAGAGAGAGACCAAAATGGACCCTTATTAATGAGCAAGGAGAAACATAAATAGATATGCAAATGTTTGAGGGGCATTGGCAAATTTTGTACCGACCATTGTAAGGGTGTTCTTCCCAAAAATGTCAAACT
Organism: Picea sitchensis; assembly: GCA_010110895.2. Taxonomy (NCBI): domain Eukaryota; kingdom Viridiplantae; phylum Streptophyta; class Pinopsida; order Pinales; family Pinaceae; genus Picea; species Picea sitchensis. The sequence continues at coordinate 45,876 of SNQJ01S0060138.1, read as the reverse complement.
ATTGGTTTTGACCTTGTGTATCTCAAGGGATAAGGTCACACGTTAGGTAATTCTCCACAAAACATACTTTTATAGCACAAGAAAGTGTGAATTATGAACAACATGAATGATATATATCGATGAAGCAGTTGGTTATGACTCATTTCAAACCCACTCAAAGGCAATGTAAATTTCGACCAAGTGAACACCTCAAAGAGTACACCCTAACATGATATTAGGGATATTTAGGAACCCAAGGGTGGCTTCTCAATGGAAGAAGGATAAAGGAGGATCTAATTTAAAGTGACTACCATAGGAAGCATACAGCCAAGGGAGATAAAGAACAAAGTCTAGACTAAAGGAGGACCCTACCATAATAGTGGACATCAAATAGGAGACCATAATCACACATCTAGACTATATTGAAAGAACTCAAAAAGGGGAATCTAACATATGTGAGTGATCCCTAGGATGGATAGAAGTTCATTGGTGTTTTAATATGGTGGGTTTTGCATGTCATCATAATCCCTCGAGTAACAACCCACTTTCACCATGTCCATTTTGAGTGGACAACTTACCTCAACCATCATCTCTTAGACACTGTTGTACCATTTTCAAGATGCAAATCCATTTTATCCCATTTCTCTTTAACATCAACATGTTAGTTTTCTTATATCATTATAAAAGGTCCATCGTGATGTATATCCTTATTGGTTTCAATGCTTATTTCCAAAAAAAAATCTCAATCTTTAAAAGCAATGAAGCATTTTAACAATGGTAAGTGTCAATCTTCTCTTCTCTTCTTTTATCTTTGCAAGCTTCTTTGATACTATTTTCAATGTTTTCAACCTTTCTAACCACTACACCATCTACTCTTCCTTATCTTACTTTCTCATGAGACTCATCTAACCTTCAATCTAACCATGTTAACTAATGCAACTCTCTCCACCATTGTTTGGGTTATATTTAACAATACACCATATCTTAACCATATACCTCTACTTCACTACTCCTTAACAATATACCTCTCTTTGTCATTAACCATGTTAACTAATGCAACTCTCTCTACCATTGTTTGGGTTATATTTAACAATGCACCATATCTTAACCATATACCATTGGACAACTGAGAGGGGGGGGTGAATCAGTTGTTACCGTGCTTAAACAATTATGCTTCTTTTAAAAAAAATTCAAGGCACTCAATGATGATGACAATCATGCAGGGAAATAAATGTTGACACATTCAGCATCGGTCACATATATGAGAAACACAGAGACAAATATTTCCCGAGGAAACCCATACAGGGTAAAAACCTTTTTTTCCTTTATATGATAAGTAATAGTTACATTCTTTACATTATCATACATATGAGCACCAACTCATAATGAGGCTACAACCTCAGTTTTGCAAGATGCTACTGGTTGAGAGCACCAACTCTCTGTTTTCTCTAGCACCCATTAGAAGGAAGCACCAACTCCCTGATTTCTCTATCACCAACTAGAAGGAAGCACCAACTCCCTATGTTCAAGCACCCACTTGAACCTTCGAGGACACCAGTCCTCCCTAGCGCCTCCCAACCACCCTGAATTATAAATTCTTTGTTACTAAAATTTATTACAATGATATAAAATTATTCAATGGATTACCAGCCTTGTCGTTGTTCTGTTACACTGCTCTGCCCTGCCTGCATCAATTTCTTCTGCACACCTCTAACACTTTTTGTTCTTCTGCCTTTTATGCTCTATGTGCCATATCCCTTCAATGCACCATTCCTCGACTGTGCATTTATGCTCCTGCGCTCTGCCTCCTTGTACACACCTGAATTCTCCTACATAGAGACAACAACCTATCTCTTCTTTGTTCTGCATTCTTATAGTCTCTGTTGTCTTTGTGCATGCAATATTCGTAATGCCTCTGCATGCTCACTCCGCGCCAAATTCCTCCACAAATTGAGTGCTCTTGTCTGATCATCATCGTGACTCTTCAGCTTCTCTGGTCATTTACCACTTGTTCAGCATCACTGTATGTTGCCTCTCTGGCAGTTTGAGACTCTTCGTCTTCTCTATGACAGTCGAGCTCACCTTCTCTGTTCCAGTTACAGGCCTCAATGCTCATCCAGTTTTCAATCGCCTCCACGAACATCTTCATCCCTCTTGAAGATTCCCAGTGACTCTTCACCTCCTCTGTCAATCACCCCCAAAGTGTCTTCGAGTCCTCTGGCAGAAACCATCAGTGGTTTCTGACAGTTACACTGTGTCGTGCTACAGTAGCCCTCCGATCTTGTTCAAATTCACCATGGGATCTTGCATTCATTTCGGCATTTCAGCATTCGGAAATTTGGCATTCGTGTGACCATGTGTCTCGACATTCCCAGTCACGATCCCCGAAAAGGAGCTTGGTTGCTCTAGCTCTTTCCTCCATCTCTCGCTGATGTGACCATGGGTTGTGATCACAACCTTATGCAAAAAGCGTTTTCAAGATTTCGCATTTCGTGAATCTGGAGATGAGGCATCTCGACTCTCCAAGTCGCGATCCCCAAAACCCCGAAATGGCATGGGATCAACGGTCTCGATCAACACTTGATCTGACGGCTCAGATCATTTCGCGATTTCGGCATTCTTGATGTTCAATGTTCTTGTCACTTCAAAGTTTCGATCCGCGAAACTCTGAAATGGAGTCGGATCAATGGTCCAGATCACATCTTGATCTGGAAGCTGCAATTAAATCGCAATTTCGCATATCGCGATTTCGGGATTCCTGTGGTTAATATTCTTTGACATCTCCAACTCTCGATCCGTGAAACTCCGAAATGGAGTGGGATCAACGGTCCAGATCAAACCTTGATCTGACGGCTCAGATCATTTCGCGATTTCGGGAGGTGAAAGGCTGGAGCATTTCATACCTTTGACTTTCTAGTCAGCAAAATGTTGATCTGTGTCCATGTGTCCTTCCCGAAGATGGACAGTCCTCCTGCTTTTGGGATTTTGTAAGCCCGCTTCTCCTAGCACTTTAAAGAACGTGCAGGCTCTCTTGGATCCAATGGTGGTCGGACCCTGTTCTTGGATCTAATGCCCGAGATCTATCCTCCATATCTGCCTGTCCACGTGTCCTTCCCAAAAATGGACGGTCCTCCTGCTTTCGGGATTTTGTAAGCCCGCTTCTCCTAGCACTTTAAAGAACGTGCAGGCTTTCCTGTATCCAACAGTGGTCGAACCCTGCGCTCGGATCTAATGCCCGAGATCTATCCTCCATATCTACGCGCTCCCCTTGTCTATATTCTGACAACCATTGGGAATTTTGAATTGTTGATCCAACGATCATTGTTGTTGCTCCTCCCCATTATCACTGTGTTGTTGATTATGCTCCTGTACTCAAGCCATCATCGTTGTTGTACTTGCCATCAATGACAAGCATACGCTATCTGTAAAACATGCCAACAATCTCCCCCTTTGTCATTGATGGCAACTAAGGCACCCGAATTCTTTTCTCCCCCTTTGACATCAATGTCAAAGAAGAGACA
>SNQJ01S0060138.1:0-18720 GCA_010110895.2 Picea sitchensis | reverse complement strand
GATCCGAAGCTCGGAATTGAGCATGGTTACATTCATTGGAAATCTCTCGACGAGAAGAATTAATCTACAGGGTTTAATTGGAAAGATGGAATAGTTGGGAAAAAATAAAATTTTGACACCCCATCCCTCAAAAGGTACTTAACTAGGGGTTGTGTATGTTACAAAGTGGTATCAAAGATCCAGTTTCAACACTAGGCCTGGATGGGCCAGAGATTAGTTACAGGACCAATGTATTAAATCTAAAATGAACCTATTGGAAAATTCTTGGATAGAGGAGTCCAATATCCACACAGAAACATGAATGTGAATGGTTAAAATAACACCATCTGGTTAAGGGATGCTTAAGTTCAAAAGAATGAATGAAATGTTGATAATGATACTGTTATTTCCTTATAAAGTTGTAATGATTTATGAAGGGATGATATTATAGTCTTTATAAGGACTTACTGGATCATTTCTAGATGACCAATGATTCATATTGACATCTAGAGGTGAATGATAATCATATGGGTATGGATTAGTATGCTCAGGAAGTAGTAAAAGGGTATCCAGGAAAGACTTACCCTAATAAAGGTTTATTGACCAAGAATAGATTAAGGGACAAAAGAAGTTTAATTTGGGCATTTTATTTCCCTGGATGATGTAATGATTTCCTAGATATATTTTGGATCATAAATAATTTGATAGCAGTTGGACAAGAATGATTTCTTGTTGATTATTTCCATAAGGAAGGAAACATAAATATGATTATGATTAAGAAAATGGTTATGAGGATGGTTGTAATACCTATTCAAGGGAAGATGATAATAAGATCGACTAAACATGAATGAATGAGATAAAACAATCATTTGGTTTCTTAAGAAGTTGTTGATCAGGCAGTTGGGTTTGATGAGAAACATAAAAAAACCCTTAATGGAATCCTTGTTTCGAGACATAATTCATGAGGCAGTTATGCATATCATATGTGGATGATAAGTATGAAATCCATCCACAATACATGATAACACATGTACCATAGGTTCATATGGAAGAATGGCTTCATAATATTACTAGAAGAAGTAGTGAAGGTACATTCACTATAAAAGGTGTCAATGTAAAGATAAGAAATATATTGTGGGAAGAAATAATCTAAAAGAATAGACATGTCAAAATGTTATCCTTCTGATAGAGAAAAATAGAGTGTATACATGAATATAAGGGAAATGTTTCCAAGGATCAACCGTATAGTTTTGGGGGTAGTGCCTCCATTATTGTTAACATAAATGGTGTAATGGAAGTATGGCAAGAATGTTAGAAATTCAACGGTGAATTATTGAAGGTACATGCATTCCAAATAATTACAACAGATGTCTAAAAGTAATGCCTCATGTGCAAAGAAGATATAGAAGTACACAACTATACTTTTGAGGAAAGGCATTACATAAATATAAGTGAATTATAGAATGGAATAATTCCAGGAGTAATTAGAGAAAGTAGGAAAAAGGTACTACTAAGTGGATGACAAGTGGTTTTGAGTTTATGACAACACTAAAAACGATGTGGAAGCCATGAAGGGATTGTTGATTCTAGGGAGAATGTTGAGTTCAGTTCACAAGTGTTGTATACATTGAAACATTCCAAGTAAGTTGGGATGAAAAGTCAAAAATATTGAAGCAAGGAGGTGATTTTCTTGAAGGGAAAACCAATAAGGGATCCTGAAGAAGAAAGTGGTTCTAAGTTTAACATAGTAAGAAAGAGATATGGTACATGAGGGAACCATCTCGAGTAAAATGAACTCATTGGTGTTACTCCAAGAGGATGGAAGAACCACTAGAGTTCATGATGTCTAGTAAAGGTAATGTTTATTACTCTAAAAAGTGATCTCTACGAATTAGTAGGCGACTACTTTAGCCAAAGAAGCTTCGAATTTCGTACCTCCCACTGCTTTCAAACTTAAATATCATATACAGATAAGACATAGATCTTCAATACCCAATAACATACAACATTGGCAAGTCTTTGAGGATGATGAACAACTCCGATTTTTTTTAGAAATGATAGACGAGTTTGTTGAAACCCACGCTGACCAAGAGAACCGAAATGATCCTATTTGGATGATGCAGGAAGGGGAAGACCCCCAAGAGTTCCAGGATAAAATCGCAAATCACCGAATGTTGGTTTTAAAAAATAATCAGATACCCAAGGGCCTGATTCCCTTAGAAAGGCTTTTCAGTCATGATGACATCCCTTTGAAGACTACCTTACAGCGTCAGCCAAAGGAGGTCGAAGATTGCAATATAGGTATCGAGGAGAGTCCCAGACTGGTGAAAGTATCCATGTACCTGTCTCCCAAAATCAAGAGTAAATATGTCGAGTTTCTTAAAAAATACAAAGTTTCTTTTGCCTGGTCTTATGACGAGTTGAGAACTTATGATATGACTATCATGGAACATAAAATTAAACTAAAACCAGGCGTCAAACCTTTTAGACAGAAACTCAGGTAGATTAACCCTATCCTATTACCGGTGATGGAAAAAGAAGTAAAAAAACTCCTAGATGCTAAAATCATAGTTCCACTGAGATACTCTGAGTGGGTACCCAATTTGGTCCCAGTAAGAAAGAAAAATGACGAGATCAGACTGTGTGTCGATTTAGAAAACCTGAATCGATCATCACTCAAAGACAATTACCCATTTCCTAAGATGGATCACGTTTTAGAAAAAGTATTTGGAGCTAACCGGATGTCTATGATTGATGGTTTTTCAGGTTACAATCAGATCGGAGTGCATCAGGATGATAAAGAAAAAACTACTTTCACTACCCCTTGGGGTACTTTTATGTACGATAAAATACCCTTTGGTTTGATGAATGCAGGGGCCACTTTTCAGCGAGCCATGGATATCGCTTTCGTGAGTGAAAGAGATAAATTCGTCGTTATCTATCTTGATGACCTGACCGTGTTCTCCAAGTCCGATGCAGAACATCTAACGCACCTTAAACAAACCTTTGAGAAATGTCGTAAATTTGGTTTGTCACTCAAACCCAAGAAATCCCATTTCGCGATGCGAGAAGGTAAAATCTTGGGCCATATTGTGTCTAAAGAGGGGATCAAAATTGATCCAAGAAGATTTGAAGCAATAGACACTATAAATCTTCCTAGAAATGTAAAAGAAATTTAGTCTTTTTTAGGAAAAATAAATTTATCGAGGAGATTCATCCCCAACTTCGCTGAGATTGTGAAATTGATAACAGATATGCTAAAAAAGGACAGTGAGGTGAGGTGGACCAACGAAGCCAAAGCATCATTTCAATGCATCAAGAAAGTAATAAGTGAAGCACTGGTCCTGGAAAGTCCATATTACACGAAAGAGTTTTTGATTTTTTCTTTTGCTTCAGAACATACTATTGCAATTGTGTTGTTATAGAAAAATGAGGAAAGTTTTGAGTGGCCTATTGTGTTTTTTAGCAAAAGCCTCAGAGATGCTGAGTTGAAATATGATATAATGGAGAAACATGCCTATGCAATGGTGAAAGCTCTCAAGGCTTTCAGAACTTACGTGTTGCATTCAAATATCATTTCTTATGTACCCTCTAGCTATGTTAAAGATATCTTGGTGCAACCAAATAGCGATGGAAGAAGAGGCAGGTGGTTAGCTAAGATCCAAGAGTTTGACCTAGAGGTCAAACTAACTAAAATTATCAAAGGTCAGGGTTTGGCCAAATTGCTCGTCGAATCGAATTTAAAAGCACTCGGGATAGAGCAGTTGCAAGAGAATGAAGGATTCCTGGAAATTGACGAGCTTGATATCACCGCACCTACAGCCGAAATCCAAGATAATTTTTCTACTTCAGCCTGGTATCACGACATCGTCCATTACCTACTCATGCTTCAATGTCCTAGTGAGTTAACCTCGTCAAAAGCTAGGACGCTAAAGTTACATGCTGTAAAATACTGTATCATAGATGATAAATTGTATTGGAAAGACCCCTTGCGTTTCCTACTGAGTTGTTTAGTCGAAACTGAAACAGAAGGGGTTATAGAGGAATTCCATGTCGGAGTATGTGGAGGACATCATGCGTGGCGAGAAATAGCGTATAAAATCTTGAGAGACAGATACTACTGGCCCAAATTGTTCACATAATTGAACACTAAAGTTCGAAATTGTGTCCCATGTCAGTTGTTCTCAAGAAAACAGAAGATCCCAGCTTTGCCCCTTATTCTAATTAAAACCGAAACCCCTTTTCAGCAATGGGGACTTGATTTCATTGGAGAAATCCATCCACACTCTAGCATGTAGAACAAATGGATCCTAACTGCTACTGATTACTTCACAAAATGGGTGGAAGCTATTCCCACAAGAAATGCAACCGATTCAGTAGTAATCAATTTTTTGGAAGATATTATTTTATCCAGGTTTGGTTGTCCTCGAAAAATAGTCACTGATAACGCGCAAGCATTCAAGTCAATGGCTATGGTAAATTTTTGCCTAAAATATAATATTGTACTAGGACACTCAACAACTTACTATCCACAAGGAAATGGTCTAGCTGAGTCATCCAACAAAAGCCTAATTGCCGTGATAAAAAAGGTCCTGACAGAAAACAAGAAAGCATGGGATATCCATTTAAAATATGCTCTATGGGCCAACATAATAAGCACTAAAAGAGCAATTGGGATTTCCCCTTTCCAGATGGTATATGGCACTGATGTCATTTTACCAATAAATCTGGCTCTGCCAGTAATGAAACTCTAGCAAGATTCAAGTGAAGAACCCAATGACGTTACCAGGAGAATAAACCAGCTGGTTGAAGTTCAACAAAATAGGGCCGAAGTAAATGAAAGGTTGCAAAGGTATTAGGATAAAATGAAATCCTTATTCAATCAGAAAGAGAAATATAGAGGATTCCTCCATGGCAACTTGGTCTTAAAATGGGAAGCTAGAAAAGAAGACGCTGGAAAACATGGAAAATTCGATCCAATCTGGTCTGGTCTATACAAAATTTCGGACTTGGAAGGAAAAAATGCTTGCTTACTAGAAAACTTGGATGGAAACATCCTTAATGCCCCTGTAAATGGGCGGCATCTTAAACACTTCATGCAGTAATGTGTTTTTAGTCATGCAGTAATGTGTTTTGGTCATGAAAACTCTCGAACAAACTTTCAAGAAAGAGGGTAGGTTGTGTTTTTAGTTCTTTAACTTTGGTTGGATCATAAACATGTCTAAATTAATCCTTACCTTATTAGTTGTCCTAACAGGAATAACTGATCGGTTTGGCTCAAGGAAGTTCCCTAGACTAAAGGTCAAAATTTTTCCATTAAGAAGTTCTCTAAAGCCCTTGATTTTTTGAAGGCAGGTAAGAAGATTGACCCAGAGCAATTTAAATGAGTTGACAGACTTTGATTATTTTCAAACATATACCTTCTTGAGTGTATTGTGTACTCATTGATTTCCCCCACTTCAAAAAAATATATAAAAGATTGAATACAGACAGATGGTGAAAGGAAATTCAATATTGATTGCCCCCATCTGGCTCAAAGAGATGAAGAAAGGAAATTCATGCTTATTGATTGCCCTCATCTCATCATTTAAATGCTTGTAAAAAATGAAGTGGTGAAAGGAAATTCAATGTGGGAAGTCGAATAACTTCACCGGGGTACTGAACAGGCTCGCTGGCAGTGAAACAATATCCTCACATCTGATGAAAAATGTTATACATAAGTTAAAAGATACTTTGGTAATTTCTCTTCTTTTCGACTGGATTTTATCATAGGTTTCTAATATCTCCTTACCGGACATAGTGTAAATACTTACCTTGATGCAAACAGAATCACGAGAAGCATGATAAGATGGTTAATTTGGTTTTGATTATCTTACATAGATTTGAGGTCAGTTTCAGGATAAGAAATCTACTGAAAAGCTAGCTCGGGATAGTCAGATTTTTTTTTTTTTTGAAAAGTTTTCAAGGTTAGCGTTGAGACCCTGATCTTGTTCGGTCTTTCTCATTATTTGTCTCACAGAGCCAAGTATTTGACCCCATTACCCAATGAAGGCACTTGGTCTACATGTTCTTCTCATCCCACAAGGAGACAAGATCCCTAGATGGAGCCTAATGTTTACACAAATTTTAATTTTTCCTATCTTTGGAAGCTAAAGCTTCATCTTTTCCTAAGTCGTGGAGCCTCCCTTAGTCCAAAAAGGGGAAATTTGAGCCTTCCGTTCCTTTTCGGGTTTTCGAGATTCATTTTTTCTTGAAGTATAATCTTCAACCATCTTATTTTCCCGGTGCCGAAATCTTGAAAACGCTTAGCTTTTTAAAAAAAAAATTAAAAGGGGAAAGAAATAAATGTCACATTTTCTGTTGCTTTCCAAAAAGCATTCTTTAAACCCAAACTTAATTAAGTTCCTAAACATGGTTATCATTCCCTTAATCTTTCTTGATTCGGGTTTTTCCTTCTAACGAAATGCTTTCGAACTCTCAACAGTCAAACTCACGATCCTCACTTTTTTCGAAAAGATTAAAAGGATAATTAATTATTGACCTATTTTAATTAAAGCCCTAATACGTGTCTTATCACCTCACTAATATTATCGTGATTTCACGACCCGGGGATTTCTTGTGACTTATCCCTTGACAACAGGATCCCCGAAGTCCCGAAACGCGAAATCGCATTTTCTCTAAACAAGTTTTAAGTTTCAAGTTAATTCGTTTTTAAAACGGAATTATAAATAATTAAACCACCTTTCGCATTTCGGGAATTGAAGAAGGCAGTGATTTTTGAAAATTCAGTTTCGAAATCGTCGATATACGACGACATTAATAATGGATAAATGAAGATATTTTTTGACATGAAAGCGTATCTCTAGGCATATCTTTCCATTAAAAAGCATTAATTTTTCATTGTCTACGTCTGTACACTCGCTTTAACATGAAATTGAAGGTTAAGAAAGTCTTATGTTTGAACTTCATAGCTATACTTTACATCTGTTGCATGTCACGTTTACCTGGTTTTATACACACTTTCTCTGTAAATAGGTTTCTGATCCAGCACAGGTATCATGGTGCCTAAGAAGGAACCCAAGAAAAATGAAGAGATTGCAGAAGGCTCGAGTACAGACGGAGACGTTATATCTGATATAACACCACATGCTATCGATTCCATAAAATCCTAGAGACAGATTTTCGAGACTCTGGATTATGAAATTAAAAATTTCCCTCATGACACTGACAACAAACTTCATGATATAGCGGAGTCCGAGCTCCACAAAATAGCTACACGGCCAAGGCTTACGACTTATAATGACATGATCAGTTGGGCCTTGGAGTGAACTGGCATACAAACGAGGATCATTCTGGACAGTCGAGGGGTCATCATTGGCTCTTTCAGACCGAAACATGTACAATTAATGTATAAATTATCCCCCAGTACCAAGTACGTTTATAATCAAGAATTTGTGAGTAATTTTCACAGAAAAGAATGTTTGGAGGCAGACCAAACCTATCCTGACATAATCAAGGACTGGTGGAGAAATGAGGGAAAATTCAAGGCTGACACCCATGCTATTTATTCCACAACCTCATTGAATGATTATATGATTTATGTGGCGATGATGTTATGTATACTTTTCAGTAAGAAAAGTCCCACCCATTTCCCTGCAGAGTGGGTACCTCTTTTGCACGAGGCAATAGAAGGTTACAGCTTCAATTGGGATAAGATTTTATTTGATAACGTGGAAAAGGAGGTCATGGACTATCAGATTGCAAGATCAAAAGGCCGACCAGTAGCCTTTTATATGTTGGCATACATCATGGATTCTATATGCTTCTCGACTCCTTTCCCTTTGATGAATTGGAGTTGGAATCCTACTTACTTGGAGCTAATTCATGAATATCATTCTAAACTTTGGGAAGAAAATGCCAAGGATTCGTTCTATGAAATTTGTCATTTTGTGGTGATACCACTACATCAGATGATGTACGATTGTGCACCTCCCCGCATCTCAGAGTCTGTCACAGGAAACCTCAGGGCAGTTGTTGATTGGTTCATAGAGGAGAATTTTTCATACATTAGAGTTTTTGGGTGTTCAATCCCCCCACACGCCCTACCAAAATTCCTCCCTGACAGACTGGTGTGTAGGGAGGTGGCTCATCAAATAGTAGCAGGTGTAATTGGGATAGAACTAAAAGCGGCTCAAAAGAAATTTTGGCCAATTTTTCCCGTTCAGATTGAGAAATTTTCATTGCTCAACTTAGGTCATTCCAAAGTTGAAGTGACAGTGCTAGAGGATGTTAAATTAGTAAAACTCGAGCATAGGAAGCACGATCCTTACCAGTTGGTGGGAAAACACATGGCCCACTGTAATATGAAGGCTTATGAACATGAGAATTCCCCATGTGACAACTTGTTCAAAGGGAATAAGACCTATGAGGAGGTGTTAGAAAGGGTACAGACACTGTCATCCGACTTGCAAGCTAGTTTTCAGACCTTCCAAAAACACAGACAGAGAGGAATGCCCAAAGTGTTGCAAGGTGAAGCAATTACCCCTCCTCAAAAACAAGAAGATTCTCCTCCAGGTTTTGGACAAGAAACACAAGATAAAGTCAATCCTGAAAAATTTCCTCAGGAGACTGAAGGATATTCACAAAATGAAGAGGCCTTACAAATAGAAAATCCATAGACGGAAGCAGAGAGGAGGTCCAGGACACCTCCCGAGTCCAGTAAGTTTACTCCTCCTTCATCACCTGTTGTTGATATCATTATACCTAAGGCTATGGGAGAAACAAGGTCTACAGAGATAGGAAGTCCCATAACTTCCTTAACTCCTTTACATTCCACCTTTGGACTCCCACAGATGGGAGATATATATGTTGGTGACCTCACCCCTATTTCCAGAGATGAAATCCCTCCTTCCGATTATTTTTTCAGCAAGAAGAGGAAGGTTATTGTAAGGAAAGAAATGCATATGAGAGAAGGGGGTATGGTGAAGAAGCATAGGCTCTTGATAGATGGCCAGAAACTGGAGGAGGATGATTTCACTTCAGAGGTAGCAGGATCCATGGGAGCCATGGAAACAATAAGCATTTTTACTGTGGAGAGCATGAGAACAAGAATAAAGAAGAGTAACCACATGATAGCTTGATTGAAGGATCAGTTGAAGAATGCTGAGAAAAACATTAAAGAAGAGGTAGATAAAAGTCTGGAATAGGCCAGAGCTACTAAAAGCAAGAAATCCAGTCACTCAAATCTAGCCTGGACGAAATGAACCAGAGGATACAGGTAAGTCAGGTACAGGTCACTCAGCAGAGTGAGCTTGTTAAACAATTACAAGCTAAATTGAGTTTGACATAAGGCCAGGTCGTAGAATTGAAGGCTTTTCAAGCCCTCTCGTTAGAAGCCCATACAAAGATAGAAGTTGAGAAACAACAATTGATATCCAAAATAGAGATCATCCATCGTTATTTTCAAGAGGCAAGCAAATCTCTTGATAACATTATTTTACTAGAAAAAGAGGCTAAAGCAGCAAGGAATACTTTTCAGAAGACAGCCACATGTTCAGGGAACAGGGAGATGCTGAAAGATTTAAAACTTTCTGTCACAGAACAAATAAGAGGAGACATTATGCTCAAAGCATGGGAAACAAACATAGTTGAAAACAAGAAGATAGTCAAAGAAATCAAAGATGACTGTGAGGGAATCTTTGATTCTTTGGATAAGCAAGCATTAGGATTGGAAAGAAATGACTTCTCTGGACTACTAGGGCAGATAAACATTGTGAAACAACAGTTGTACTACAAAGAGAGTTCACGGGAGTTCAAGTAGAAATTTCACAGTTGAGCGAGATCAATACCAATTAGATAGACAGATGGCTGATACAGCCTAATTTAAAGTTGCAAGTGATCAGATCTGTCGATAAAGGTTTTGAACACCAGTTTTCAAAAATACAAAGAAAGTTTTATCTATTTGAAACTAAAGATCTCCCGACACCACCCAGAATTTTTGTTCATTTTTTAGAGAAGTGTGTTGAATGTATAGCTTCAAAAGAGGGAGAGACTTCAGCTAAGCAGTGAAGTGTCATTCAAAGTCTTATACTTTTGAAATTATAGACCAACGAAATGTTAATCATGCAACGGTTAAGGTTGCAGTTTTGTAACTATTTTTCCTTCTTTTCCCCTAAAAAATAGGAGATCGCTAACGATCAAGTAGTGATGATTTTGTATAAATAAAAGGAGAGAAGACTAACAATGGGCTTTTTGATCTCTCTAAAAAGGGCATTTTTGACGAAGTAATTTTGAAGAGACTCTAAATTAATAGAAATGCAGATTGAAGATTCTAGATCTTGTCACCTCTGAGTTATGTGTTTCCCTATCATCTCATCTTTCTTTCATATGTTTAACTGATGAATGCTTGGCTACAATTTAGTAAAACCTCTACTGTGGAAATTATTATTCTTGTTATTTAAATCATTTACAGTTTTTCCTCTATATTTGTTATCAATAGATACAAGACCTGTAGATATTTAGATTTCAACATCATATGCTTCATTAATACTTTTCTCATTTCGTAGTTTTTTGTTACTGTGTGAGATTCCTCTGAAATTGATGCCTCACTTTGCTAATATTTTTATGTTTTTCTTCATATCATACATGTTTCTTTTCTTTAAAATTTGACTCAGATACAAGAAAAGGCCTACAATTTAGTCATCCTATTTATTTGGGTGTTGACATCATTCTCGTTGTATTGTGAAATAGAGATAACAAGCCTAAAATGAAAACACGAGAACTTTTTCTTCTTTACTTTACCCTTCATGACAGTACCAGTTGCAAGGCAGCCTAACATCGAACTTGGCCTTTCGGATCAAACCAGCATTGCCCTAAATTTATTTAACACTATCTTACAAACAACAAATAATCGGGTTGAGTTATAACGTTCATGGGCGGCAATTGAGAGAGATATCAGTGCCCATGAAAACTAGGAATTTTGACAGAGATAGTTGAGGAACCAACTATAGCCCTCATCTTTTTATCATATCTTTTCTTATCGTCAACTCCCTCTGTCTTTTCAGATGCCTTGACAGTATACTTTAGAGACTTAAAGTATAAACTCTGGAACAACAATGAGCATGTTAAGGAAGCATTCGTAGTACATGTAGATATGTGTCAATGCATGCTGAAATGATTGAGAATGCACATAACTTGTTGTAGACTCGGAATAGTCTAATGTTTCATGTGGAAAAAATAAGTTATGACAACTGAAACCATCATCAATGAAATTATTGTTGATAGCCATCCATATGAGGACAACAAGGAGGATTAATTGTTGCAATTTTGTTGAGGTGAAATAGATAAAATTTCCTCATCCAGAGTTTATTTATAAAATATGTTTTTATATTATAATTTGAATGCATTAAAAAGAATGATTTCCATATGGTATGGTAGAGGCCAGGGGCTTGGGATAGTTGTAGAAGCTATTAGTTTTTACATGCATTCATATGCCACAATAATAATTCATGATCTGTTGGTTATGGGATAATAACCAAAGAAGGAAATGGGTACGCCCCTATTATCGAAGTGAATTTCAACCAAGCTAGGGAAATGATTGGATTTGGAAAGGCTATAGTGCCACACAAGTATCTAGGGAGCCTTCTATTATAATCATTGTCTGGACTACAACCTTTCTTCTAACACTAAAGAGCACCGTGGATTTACCTTCTTGGTGTAGTGTCCAGGTTGAAAATAAAGGTATCCAAATGGCTAAGCAGGAAATGGGAACTGTATGTAGTATGTGTGGAGGCATTGACCAGACCATCTAATTATCATGGTGGGATGCATGATTTCGATCAAGGATTTCTAAAATCAATGCAAGAATGCATTGAATAGATATGCATGGAGATTTGCGTTCATGCATAATGTGGAGATGGTAATTTTTCACTCATGTATGGTAACATAAAGTGTGTATGCTTGAAGGCTTCATGGAATACATTTTAGAAATGCATGTATACCATACATTTTGTACAAATGATCATGCTAGTAGTTGAGATGTTAAGATCATGACTAACTCATGAGGTTGTTAACATTCATAAACTATTAGGTATTGCAACAAGAGAATTGTAGGTTGAAGCATCCACATAAGGATGGAATACAAAGGATTTTTCGTTCAGGGAAAAAAGTGATAAAAATAATTATGATAAGGATTAGTTTAATTGTTGATAACATATATGTAGAGAATGATAAGTTCATGTAAATTAATAGTTTGATAACTATGATTGGATTGTTAGGTGTAGACAATTCTAAAATAACTTTGAGAATTCTTATAAATAATGCAATAAAAGTATGTTGTGCATGATATACAAACCATATTTTTGGCTGAGTGCAAGACATAATTAATGCAGAGAAGTAGTTCCAAATATGGAACTGTTGGAATACATAATGAATACTAATGCATGATGCTGCAACAACCAAGAAAATATGACATGAATTTCATATTGTGGGAAAAGTTGAATTTTTCCTCAAGGAACAAATTTGAAATTCTAAATGAAATTTTATAATATTGACTCTTGATGACTATATGTATGTACTGCAAATGAGATAATATTACAACTGGAATGATTGGGAAGAGGAGCTATAGTTGGGGAAAATAGAGCCCTATAATTGCAGAGCCTTAGTGGGGATATGTTAATAATTTGGCGCTCTCCTTGTTTCTCCTTCATGCCAATGTTCACTTTACACACTCTTAAGGGATTTTCATATGTGTCAGATTCAAGTGTTGGACCTAATACATTGCGCTCCCCTTCAATCTATGGCACCGGTACATTTATCGGGTCTTCTCCTTCTTGGTCTTCCTTGGTAACATTATAACATTCTAATAGTTCATGAACTATTGCAGAATCTCTATGTGCACTACATGTAGGTACTATTTCTACTTCACCTTCTTCCCTAAAGTTGTTTTCTCTAATGAATTGTAAAGATGCATCTACTAAAGGTGACTCAACTTCAAAATTAAATGTTACCTTAAATTTTCAGGTGAGATCTTCCCAGTATGTTGTTCCTTTGCACACTTCTATCTCTAAATACCAGTTCATGGGAACTGTCTTTAGCGTATGTATGAATCTGTGTGTCCATTCCTATTTTGGTACATGCCTCCAAGTTGTAATACATTGCACAACATGGTCCTTCAGATTGCTCATCCCCGTATATGTTTGCATGATGTTCTATGTTCCAAACCCGATGTGTATCAACCTATAACGATGTTTCCAATCTTCTATCCCTTCCTTATGGGTTTCCTACCATCTCACCGGAGTTGGTCTCATTGCAACATCTAATGCTAACAATATTTGTTGTTCAGGTATCCGCAACTCAAATTCACTTACAAAAGAACTTACCTCCATTAATCCACCAAACCTTGGTGTATCTCATACCTCTATTCCAATCCAACACAAAGGGCGAGTGATGAAAGCACACCTTCTAGTCGACACTTCATGTAACTGGTGTTGCCATTGTTCAAGTCCTTCCTCCAAGTCTGATGCGCATGAGCTTATGCTTCTCCAACTAAGCGCACCATCTACAGTGGGATTAACGTAGTCATCCATGCATGTTGTAATATTATATAAGTTATCATTTTCCTTTCTCACAGAATCCACATATATTATTGCCTCCATAGGATCAAATTGTGCAGTGAACTTTAAGCCTCCTCCTCCAAAAATAATCTCTATTTTCTTCAAGTTAATAATCACCTATTTTTCAAAGGCCCAATCTAGTCCAAGCAAAGCTTGGTACGACTAACTATTATCCATGATGTCAATCACTTCAAATTTAGCTTCACTGTGCACTCCATATGTATTAATAGGTACTCCTACCAATATCCCGATCAATATTATCTTATGCTGGTTAGTCAACCTCATCTGAACAATTGACCAAACCAGCTTCGGTTTCCCCATCATCTCCCACGTCTGTCTTACAAGAACAATGACATCTGATCCTAAATCTGAGATGAAATTGTCCATGTCATATTCTCCTATCTGTGCACTTAATCTGAACTATATGTTTGTCCTCTTCTTGCGTAAGACTTGTTTCAGTACTTTCTGCGTCACAGGTACTTCTCTGTGTTGTGTACACTGATCAATCATTCCATGCAGTTCATTCAGGGTTGTCTCATCCTGCATCAATTCTAAACATCTCTTAAAAAAGTATTTCAAAGTATTTACCTTTTCGAATGGTCTTTCTGGAATAGTGCAATCATAAACTAACAACATATTGTATATTGGTGGTGTCTTTGATGATGATGCTATCCAATCTAGTCATATTATCTCCTTCCTTACTTGTTTATAGGTTTCTCTTTATTTCTACGGATTGAATGCTGGCATGGGCTCAATTGCTTTCCTTATCCATTGTTAAACTCCCTTTCCATTCTCCATAGCATCCGGTATGGTTCTCGTTCCTCTGCGCGTAATATTTTCTATTCTAGGATGATCATTACATTCCTCAACGGCTATCATCTGCAGGTTCTGGTTTTGATTTTGATGTTGTTTTTTATGTTGGTTTTGGTTCCATATATCCTTCCACTTTGCTATCAGTTGAGGACAGTCCTTTTTTGCATGATCTAAGGCTCTTCAATACATGCACTTCATGCAAGGATTCAAGAAATCTCTCTCTAAATGTCCCGATTGATTGCAATTATAACAAGTTATCATTCACTGCCTCCTCAACCAAATCCTCCACATCCTCAATGTCTACCAAATCCTCCATGTCCACCCTGGTTAAATCATCTTGGAGTGTTGTATTGTGGAACTTCTCCTTATGCCATGAAATTTTCTTCTTTAATTTTGTACTCATCTCAAGTGCACTATCTCATTAAGTTGAATGTACGACAATCTTTTTCATTGTGTCCTATGAATTTGCAAAAATTACAGAATAAATTTCTTGGTGTACTATGATACTTTTGCAGTAAGGGAAAATCATTCGGATGATGTCTCCATGTCTTATATATATTGCAATACCCTACTTCTCTTTCCAATGGATATTTTTCTCTTGTGTCCATATATTGCATGAATGTCGAAAATTGTTTCTTTCGATGGCCTTCTGTCCTAAAGGTTATACACCAAACATGTTCATGCTTTTCCTTTTCCTTTGTCATCTCTGATAATTGAATTTTTAGTGCACCCAACTGTGATTGTACCTGTGCCATACCTATGCCATATTCTACATGAGATGCTTCCAATTTCATCATGATATCCATCGCTTCTGGATGCGACATGACCCTCTGTTATGTTAATAGACAGTGAATATGCGACAATAGACCTTAAATAATCCATTCTCGATGCTACTCATAGAGAATCTAAAAGGTTAATTGATCCATCACATATTTAAATCTTTGGTCGTAGTCCTACACTGTCTCATTCTGCACTTTCTTAATCTATTTCAGCTCTAATATATTGTAATTCAGATTTTGGCTTTCGAAATTCCTTCAACAATGCTTGTATAATCTCTACCAAAGTTCTTGACGGTCTGTTCGGTGTAGTTGTTTGATACTTCATATACCATAGTAGTGTGCAACCCCTTAACATCATGGCCAACAACATGATCTTTGTCACCTCGTCCTGGACATTCTTCATAGTCCATATTGTGTCGCATACAAACAAGTGTTGCTCAGGGTCCTCCGACCCCACTCCCTGAAACTTAGGAATTCTTAGTGTATGATCTATCCCTTCCATTGTACTCGGTGTTGTACTTATCCTTGGTGATGATGACTGACTCTGTTTTTTTGCACTACTTCCACTTTTCTGACTATTGTTTTGACTTCCTCCACTTACTACAATTTCTCTTGAACAAGTCTCGCTTCCTACTTCAATTCTTAGTGACGCACACGAGGTAATGGGTTTGACATAGATTTCAATCTAAGATGGACTTCCTTCTTCTGTTGGACAGTAATGAGGATCTCTTTCTTTCCTTTTCCTTTCTCCGTACGGTGTGATCTAAAGTACTACATAGGTGTCACTTTCCCTGAATTCCCTATATTGTTCTTCTTTCTCATCCACAATCTCCTTCTTACTATACCTAAACCTTTTCCCATAGTACAATACTCCAATATCTCCATCTGAGTCAGTATCCTCTTCTCTCAGCATCCTCAGTCCATCCGATCCTTACTCATTCTTCCCACTCTTCGACCATCCTCTGGTCATTCCCCAATTCCCCTATGTGTGCAAAGGCGCCTAGCTGTCAGAATCCATATTCATGACATTCTTATTGCATAGTAACATCTTTATCCAAGTAGATAATGCAATCAAATATCTTCCACACTGACCCTTGAAAAGGTCCCTCTCTGTGACACTATATGATTGGGTACAATCTATCACAAATTATGCAATATAACCCCCCTAGTATACTATTCAACCAAAAATCGATCGTGCAAGAAACCTTATTACTTATTGTATTGAGTTGTCTGATAAATTCAGGATTCCTGTTTCTTGGAGATTCAATTCTATATCTCCCCATGTTCTCCACTAGCCTTTCTAACCATTCAATCAAAATAATCAAAAATTCACCAAAGAAAATTTCATGCAGATATTTGAAAACATACTTTTGTAACCATTAATCATCACTGAGTCGAGGGTTTCTATTCTATTCTATAGAAAAGTCTCATTACTTCCTCTCTATCCATTTTTTTATTTCTTACCTATTCGGCCTCCAAAACATTGCCCTCAATTACAATTCCCCGTCCCGACAACATAACCATTTGTTGGTGTGCAGTGGGAAGACACAGGGTTAATCATTCAAATACCAACAAATGCTTTAGACATTGGCCCTTTCGACATCACTTGTGAAGCAAGTGAAGTCTCACCCGAGGCATCTAGAGGGGCTACAGGATCAAAGGTTCTGAGTGATGAGGGGAAGCGAGGCATTCAACATATCATTTACTCATGTGCGCCATTTCCATTATTTAAAAGTTACTTAACATTAAACATATTCTATGTGTGACATTATAACAACATATATTCATCATCATACTTAAGAATGATCATCATTGTGTAGTAATATTAATCATCATAGCATGCAACCACATCACAACACACAAGTTTTAATATGGTTCACCCAACTTGGGCTACGTCCATAATGACTGGCTTCTTTTATTAGTCATTGATAATTCCCTTACAACTGCGCACTGAACTACAAAATATGCAACAGTAACATTACCCAAACCTTCCTAGCCATTCTGTTGTAGTGCGAGCTTCACTTGTCCGTCATACCTCATACTTCTTCCAAAACTCAGGCTCACTAACATTCAAAACCCCTTCTCTTACGCACTTTCGAACTTCTCTACCCAAAAACCCTTTACATATTCATACATAAAATTAGGGCTAAGCTCGTTACAAAAGTGGACAAAAATGTCCCAAAAACCCAATGGTCCATAACTGTTTTCCTCCTTTTATGTGCTTCTCGGTTGCGTAACCTTCTATCGCGCACTTTGACTCATTAATATTTTCTCCTGTCGCATGCTCTGGTCCATATTCTAACTACCTTTTGTTATTTGACTTATTCTGGTGCAGATCTCAAAACTTAACCAAAATGCATATCCAAGAGTATTTATCTAATAAGTTCACGAGGGCAGGGAATGAGTCTCCAAGTGGCTTAATATACTTCTAAAGGTGATAAGTGTCAAGATTAATGCATGCAATATATATTGTTGGCCTTAGTGTATTTGAGAGGGGGAACTCATTCAGAAAGAAAAATCATTGAAGAAGAACTCATGATAGAGGGAATTGATTGGGGTAAAATTTATGTTTCGGGCTCTCATGAGAAGAAGGGGGTCGAATCGTATGGAAAATCCAATTATTACATTATTTTTATAGAGACGTTTGTAAGGAGTTGTGGGGTTGTAATCAAAGTTTACTGTTGAAGAGACGGGTTTCCAGGACCATGAGAAGTCTCTTTGGGTTAGAGATTGGCTTTTGAGAAGTGGGTTGTTAGACCCATGAGCATTCTTCCCTGGTGTGCTAGGCGTTAGTCGTAGAAATCGGTGTCAGCGACCTAACCTCCCTAACCCCTCACATAGGTATAACAATATATTTTCCATGTAGTAAAGGTCGATTGTTAGGGACCTATCCTCCCTAACCCCTCCTGTAGGTAGAATAATATATTTTCCATGTAATAAAGGATGACATTAGTTTATAAGGCCTATTTAATAAATGAGAACAAGTCAATGTAAGAAGACCTAATAGAAGCTTTTTCTTCTAGAAATATATTCTGCTAGAAGGTTCTTTAGAAGATAGAATAAGTATAAATAATAGGAGGCATAAGAAGTTTTGTTTTGAGAAATATTGTACTAGAGAATTGTTCTATTGGAGGTTTCCCTCTCGAAGAGGGAAGTGAAAATTGTTTCCTATCAACAAAGGTATTATTTTGGTGTCGTGTTTTCATATATTGTTTTTTTTCGTTGTTATTATTTGCAATATTTTTGTTTTCGACTATTATAATAGATATGGTACCTTACAAGTGGTATCAAAGAATTTTCCTTGGAAGAAAATTGTGGGCTATTGTTTTTCAAGGTAGAAACGTACTCGGGCGTCTTAAATCTACATAGATCTATCGTTCAATGCATAAATCCACGTATGGGGAAGCATACATGTAGGAACTACAAGTGGTACTTAAGTCCACATTATTGGCCACCCTTGTAACCCTTGTTGGTACCCCTTCAAGTGGTAGCGCATCAGGAAACACATGTATACAGATTGGCCTATATATTTTGAA
>SNQJ01S0060137.1:74931-86370 GCA_010110895.2 Picea sitchensis | reverse complement strand
ATACTTGAGATTGATATTGTCGAAGTAGTTTGCAAATTCATCGATTTTGTTCATATTTTTGAATACCAAGTCCCCATTTTTCCAAGTCAAGGGTATGAATTTTTTTTCATTTCTCATGAGAAAAGTGCAGCCATAAATTATATTTCCTTTCCACCTCTATTATAAACATTTTGTCGGATATATTCCATGGAAGAAAGGAAGGATTTTCCTTAGCACTGAAAATCCTGATAACATTGTAATTTTCCATTTGCTCCAACATCCCATTTTTATCCAAGAATTTACTTTTTTGGGTGGATATTTTGGGGGTATCTTTTCCAAACAATAATCCTTTAAAAACCGAGACAAATTCATTGAAAACTTCATAAAAATGCAAGGAAGCTTTGTGCCTCCACAACACTTGGTATCAAAAGGTCACTGGGTCAAATTCACAATTCACCTTCTTGCAGATAGACAATTTAGGAAATTTACAACAATGTGCTATCACAAATACCAAATAAGAGGCCATAAAGAATTTCTTATCTTTTTTTTATTGTGACAGTTGGGAAGAGATTTCAATGGAAATCAGTTTTCCCCAATCGAAAATGGCTTGCTCCTTGACAGTAAAATATAATATATAAAGAATCATACGGGAAATATTGGCGGCATTTTCTAGGCCTGTCACTCTGGTAAATAACCAAGCAATTTCCTGAAAGGGGTTTTTGAACGAATTGAACTGCAACTTGGTAATATATTCAGGGATGGTCGCAGGATTCTCCAAGAATTTAGGCAAGAGGTCTAGGCCATTGTCATGCTTTTTCAATAAGTCCCTGCAATCTTCACCTTTGAAAGTGAGTGTTGGCTCTGGTAGTTTTATCATTTTACAAAACGCTTGAGGTGAAAGAGATGAGAAAATGGTCTTGAAGTTGAATAATCCATTGACTTGGTATATATTTTTCAGTGCACCAGGAAACCAGTTCCTTGCAGTCAAAAGCCTTAGGAACACAGACTACACAAGAAATTTCGGACATCCAAATTACTTCCTTCTGAGGAGAAGGGGATGAATAGTAAGAATACACTCTAGACCATTGAAAGTTCTAGTCCTCACGTCCAAAAATGTTCAAAGTATCTCTGTAGAACTTTTTTCGAGCTAATTCTCTCATAAGTTGATGGGAGCATTCTTTTAATCTAGATAATATTTGAAATGAGCACTTGAGAGAGATAATATAATCTTCTGCAAATTGTGCTTTAATGTGGTTTAATAAGAAATCTCCTCGAGCCCTTCGCTTATTAATGAAGATATTTTACGGAACCTGCATGATGAGTTATTATCACTAAACCATACTAAATGCATATTGGGAAAAATGTGAAGGTGGCAGGGACAGAGGAGAGAAATTAGGATTTGGGATTTTTGTGAACCCGCCAACCCAGGAACCCATAGACTTGCCTTTGCGAAAGGTCGAGAATTGGCCAGGTGTTGTAACATGGTCGGTCGGACTCAATTTAGGAGAGATGAGATACTTAGGAGCTCGGGGAGTCTGATGGTCAAAATGTAGATTGTGGATCTTTTGGGTGAAAAATGTATATCACGGAACAATGGATATGAAAGCTTGAACCCGCCAACTCGAGAACCCGCGACTGTAGAAACGGTTAAGTATAGGATGTTACGACGGTCAGTTAGACTCATTATATGAGAATATGAATGGAATTAAGAACCCACAAGTCCGTCAACCTATGAACCTACCATTTTCGAAAAATGACTAAGTATAGTAACTAGAAAGGGAGAATAGAAGGGATAAACGAAAAGGGGAATTTGGGTAAGTATAGAAGAGGGAAAAGAAATGGACAAAATAAGTTGGGAAAATAGAAAAGGGGAGGGAAATTTTGGAATAACGAATTGATCTCAACAATATTTTTTCATGATATACTGATATATAAAAATTCTTGGGAAGATCATGTTCGGTGTGTTGACAGGGTGCTACAACTACTAAAGGAGCAATAACTATATGCCAAACCATGCAAATGTTTCTTTGGGGTGAAGGAGGTAGAGTATTTGGGTCATATTGTATCTCATGAAGGTGTCAAGGTAGACCCTAAAAATATTAAATCCATGATGAATTGGTCGATTCCAAAAATATTGAAAAATATTAGAGGATTTTTAGGTTTGATAGGTTACTACCACAAGTTTGTTCATAACTATGGAAGAATGGACTCACCTTTAACTACATGAAATAAGAAGGATGAATTTTCATGGACTCCAAAGACAACTCAAGTTTTTGAACAACTTAAAGAGGCAATGTGCAAAGATCCTATCTCGACTACACCAAACTTCACAAAAACCTTTATTGTGGAATGTGATGCCCCGGGAAATGGCATTAGTGTTGTTTTAATGAAAGAAGGAAGACACCTTGTTTTTGAAAGTCGGCCACTCAAGGGAAAGGACTTACACAAACCCATTTATGAGGAGAAAATGATGGCAATACTACATGCATTGAAACAATGATTCCCTTACCTAATAGGTAGGAACTTCAAGGTAAAATAGATCATGACATTCTTTGTTACACCTCAAAATTACTCACTTCGATAGTGTCGCAAGTGTCGTCATTACGAGTGTTGTAAGTGTCACATCTTGTCCGCAAGTGTCGCATCTTGAATATAAGTGTTTCAAGTGTCAAAAACAATATGCTAACATATTTCCTATGTCATTCCCATAACGACATCATAAAGACACTTAAAGACACCTCAAAGGTGGTTTGGAAGAAGAAAAATCATTTGGCAGGAAGTACAAGCCCTTTGCCATTGGAAAAACCATAAAAAAATTGAGTTTTATGGAGGATCTCTCCCCTACCCATTGTTAGGGAGTGATATCGCTCCATAGGCCTCTTTAGGGAAGCATTTGAGTGCTCTGTGCACCCTTATGGGGGAGCGCTACCTCATCTTCAAAAATTTATGAGTTTGTTGAGGGAAATTAGGGAAGAATCCATCAATTCTTGAAGGTGGTTTGATTTGAGGAGATGATCAAGGCATGATCTTAGGGAAGATCCTCAATTGAAGGAGAGTAATCCTCAACCTATCCCAAAGATCTCTCAAGTAGTTCGACCTCTCCAAGGTTATATAAAGAAGCTTTCTCATGGTGAAAGGGTACATTACATGCAAAAGGAAGTTGGAGAATTACATCAAACTTATGATCTCATGAGTGAGATGTCATCAAAGCTATCAGTGGAGATTGATTGAGCAAAAGGGGTTGTACAAGGAGAACTGGAAGAATCTGTTGCACCTTCATTCAAAGGATTGTAAGTACTTTTACTTGTTCTCATTAATATAATCAATGTTTGGCCTGTTTCTTTCAAACTTGTACCTGTTCCATATAAGTTTGTCTACAATAGATTGATCTATGTTTGAGCTAAACTCAGTAGAGTAGGAAGTCATTTGTACTTTTGTTTTTCTTGCAGGACCTACCAAGGAGCTCAAGATCGAAGCTCAGTCTGGACCTTGCAGGGACAAGCGACATTCATAAGGTAAATACCTTCCTCCTTCTCTTTCATTCATCATCTTGATTAGATCTAAAAGGAAGTCAGTGTCCATGTTAAGCACTTTTTGTATTAGAGTTAAGGGTCTAGTTCTCAAGACGAAATCTACCTGTCCGCAGGGAGATTTTCCTACAACAAAAATTGGCGACTCCACTGGAGAGGAGCTCTGAGTTTTTTTCCCATTCCCAGATCTTGTTTTGTCCCTTTTCCCACTAATTTGATCTTCTTCACATTATATTTTTTATTCTTATATTGGTTTGATTGCCTCATTATGTCATCGAGATCACTCTTATTGACTGAAATTCCTTCATTTTTTGAGTTTTTGGACACTTTTCTGAGTTTTTGGAGCAGAGCGCTCCCCTACCCTTAGCACCAGGGCATTGACACTCACTGGAAGTGTTCCATAGAGTGTTGTAGCACTCTATGTCCCCTTTTGGGGGAGCACTACCCCATTTATTTTGAGAAATGCTCCAAAATTTGAATTTTTTGAAGCTATTTCTGGGTTTTGGAATTTTCTCAGGGTCCCATACTCTCAATCCATCTTGATATTGGCTTTCAAACACCATTATTTTTTAGAATTCATCATCTCTTTCTTGGATTTTTGACATTTGTCCTTGCTTTGCAATAACTCTTTGTCTTTCTTGACCTAGAGTTAACTTGTTGTTTTCTTATCCTTTATCTGATTGAGTGAAAACTTTTGTGAGGAAATCCAAAGGTCCGTGAACTTTTAATTTGATCTTTGAGGTCAAATTTCCATCATTTCTCTCTTTGTTTGAAGTTTTTTGGTTCTTGTTTGCAATTTGATTATCTTTTTCCTTCTTGTTTGTTTCACGACGAGAGTGTGTTTTTGTTTTGTGTGAAGTTTGATTCTAATTGTTTAATCTTGAAGTCTGATTGGTGTTTAGAAGTTTTTCATCTGATTATCATTCACATAGAAACAAAAGGACAATTTTTAGTGATTGGTTTGGATATTAGAAGGCATTTCTGAAGTTTTTTAGCATTGCATTGGATTTCATTAAGAAACACTTGTATGAGGACATTGCATCTTAGTGTTTGATAAGTGAAAACAACTTTCTCTCTTTCCCTTAAATAGCCATTCATCGAAAGACAAAATTGCTTATCATCTTCTTGTGCATTTTTTGGGATTTGAGTCATCATACCATCAGTTTCATTGTCATACACCCTTTGAGTAAAGAATAGCCATAAAATCAACGCTAATTAAAAATTATCTAGAACATTTTTTTTTTAGGATCATCCACCAACATTAGACTAGGATTAACACTTTGGATTAGGCTGTGAGTACAACTCTCCAAAGTTTTCAAAACAAACATTAGCATCCTGAGATAGGGAGACTCAAATCTATATGTCATATAGGCTTTCTGGGATCCCCCTCTCACACAGGGGTTAAACACGAGGTCGCATTCAGGAGAGTTATGAAGATTATCCTTCTGTGGTTCAACTGTTTGTAGTGGTCGGATCGTATATTGAGGGTCACTTGAAGGTATAGCCACGATTATGTGTGGGAGCCTCTCGAGTTGATTCCAGACTTGTTATCCTGCCCATACGTTCGGATCAGACTATCGACTGTACCCACCCAGGGGCTGACTGCGAGTTGGTGTCCTTAGTTGTCGTAATCCTTCGGTACTTACACGAGGTGACGGTGAAGGGAAGTCTCACCGTACCTGGGACAAACATTGGTCAAACTCACTCGGGCTCCTTGGAGGGTAAATCCATAATTACTGCGCGGAAGCTTGAACCAAGGTGAAAGTCCATTAAGAAAGTCACCATTGTAACTGTTCCACCATATCCTATCCCCTTCTTGACTTGATCACACGACATTGGATTTCATCACCAACTAGTACGATCATCGAGAGAAGTCTTGTTTGCTTGGTTTTGATTCCTAGATTTTATTAGTGTATGTTGTTTATTTTTGTTAATTGGCCCTAGATTTTTAGCGTGTACTGTTATTCTCCAAAATTGAGCCTGTAGATGATAAAGGTCTTTGCCGATCATGTAGGATGCAAAGGATGCCTCCAGAAGGCTACCAACCCTTACCTCCTAACTCTCCAAAAGACAACTACCGTGGAAAGGTAGAAAAACCATCTGGCGCTAGAAGTGTTGTTGCTTCTCCATTAGATAACTCAGAAGGTGCTTTGGTTACGGTTGAAAATCCCACTCCTCACACTATATCTGTGTCGGTAACCTCTCTTGAACCACATTTTCTTCGTTTAGACTCCCTTGGGAACGTCATAGACGAAGAGGTCCCACAATTACCAGAGAGAATTTTTACCGAAACATATATGGGATCCATAGAACCAACCTTTGGTGATGAGTATAGGACTCTTGTTCATCCTAGCACTGCAGTATATACAAATCCAACACCTGCTCATTCTGTATGGAGGAATTCATCAGGACGTGATCTCTATGAGCATTTTGAATCCTTTCGACAACCCTTTCATCCTCATGACCCTCCTGGTGAAACAGGACCATCCGGTCAAACTATGAATCACCCCATCGATCAGGTCATTAACCCTACTATTAAATCAGCATAAGTCCATCCTAATGTTGGACTCATCACCTCTACTCATTCCCAAGGCACTTCAATCCCTACCCCTACTTTTACAAGTTTTTACTCTACAGCTCCACATGTTCCACACGATCCTTCTAAGACATCTTTTCACCTGAGAATGAAGATCCCTGCCAGCCAAATACAACCTGCGGGAGGGAAACCACCATCTAATGAACCTTTCCTTCCTATAGGACTACTATTCTATATTGGGCCTACCCCTCCTGGGGGACAACCCCCTTTTCATGCTCCTCCTAGAGGGAAACCTCCCTTTGTCAGTCATACCTCGGTCGTTAATCCACCACTGGTAGGGAGGAAACCTTCATTTGTTGGAAACCCTTCACAATCCTGGGGAGTATCTTTAGGAAGCACTTTTATTCAACCCCACGTTGGGGGGCACTCGTATCATAACCCAATAGAAGGAGTATCAAATCATGTTCCTTCCGGAACATATTACGGACAACCTTATCCGGGTGGCATCCCAAACACCACCTAGAGTTCTCCGGGACAACAACCTTATCCTCCTCATGGGTCTAATGTGTATCCGCCTCTGGGATCTACTCCTTACCATCCTCAAGGGAAATATGTTTATCCTCCTTATGGGAAAGAAAATCACCCGGCCTATAATGCTCAGAACCAACCGGGTTATGAAAATGTTTCTCATCCATCATCGAATCCTGCTTATCCTGGCCAACAACAACTATATGTAGGAGGACCTACTGGTTACAACTATCCACCTAACCCAGTTTATGGTCCTACTAGTGTTCCTATGCCGCACCAGTATCATTCACAAATTAACCAACAACTACCTTTCCTTGCGACTCTAGATCTCCCAGACTTGTCTCGGTTAACTAATGATCCTATTTTTCATTCACCGGTTTGGCCAGTCATTCCATCTAAACTTCCTTCTGATATTCCGAAATTTGATGGAAAATATGGTAACGATCCAAACAACCATGTGATGACTTTCCATTTATGGTGTCCATCAAACTTCCTCATGGATGATTCTGTACGTTTGCGTATTTTCCAGTGAACACTTACAGGCTCGGTAACAAAGTGGTATATTGAACTACAACATGCTTATTTTCATAATTTCAATTCTCTTTCCATGTCTTTCCTCATGCACTTTAAACTACCCATTCACTACGAGACAGGTACTAAACTCTTGACCTCCCTTCGTTAAACTAACTCCATGCATATCTCTGACCATATTCATGAGTGGAGATGATGATGAAGGATGATCAAGGTAATCATTCCTGACATATTATTGGCGGAATGGTTTACTAAATCACTTTTACCCCCAATTTCTCATGATGTCGCTATGGGTGGCGTGGTCACCGAGGAAGAATCCATTGCTCGAGATCAGTACTTAGATTTGGTTTATTCACAATCTGGTACTTTGTATGATTTTCTTCCGAATGTTGCTCGAGCTAATACCGATCCATCTAAGTTGTCATCCTCATCTCATGCGGATGGTGTTATTGGTTCCATCAAACTCAATCTACTTCCCAATCAACCACACTCTCCTCTACCTCCCCCCAAACTCATATCTCTGAGGTGAATGTAGTTTAATCTACCCCTTCACAACAATCCGGAGGTAAGAAGAAGACAAAGAATAAATCAAAAAATACCAATAACAATGAACAACCAAAAAATCAAGCTCAAACACCTGCTACTGAAAAGCAACCACAACAGAAACTGAAATTCCCGTGTGATCACTACACTCGAGACTGTCCACATCGCAATGAAGTGGCCAAAATTTTCCAAGGAAATTCACAACTCATTGTGATTACTCAGCCTTTTCCACAACAAAAATCCATCATTTTTCAAACCCCCTCTCCTGGGGGCAGTTCTAGCCATCCTCATGATGAGGCCTCGATGAGTGCACATATTTATATGTTTAATGGGATTAATTTGAACACTCTCTCTAAGACATACGACACACCAGGTAACCCTGACAAAGGAAAAGACACTAACGGTACCGGTACTTTACCAGATCGATCACCGTCCTTCGTTAGTCTTCCATCAGTTACTCCTCCGTCTGGACCACTTCAGTTTGAGAAACCTGCGTTCGAATCTATCTTACGCCCTCCTAAGAGAACTATCTGCAAAGATACCTTTAATCCTAGTTCATGTGTCACCTAGAACTACAACATTGTTGAAGATTTGGCTCAAGAACCGTGTTTTATGTCTGCGTTAGAAGTTCTACAACACTGCCCCAGTCAACGTAGAATGCTCTTGGCCGCTATTGTCATTGTTGATCCTAATTTTTCCAACCATATCATGTTCAACCTCGAAAATTATGTGTCTCGACTCTCCCACTAACTTGCTTTTCAAGTTGATATTGTTGTTCACAATCAACAAATCCACCGAACTATTATGGATGAGGGAGCCTCAACTTGTGTCATGTCTTTAGCGTGTTGGAAAGGTTTTAAATCACCTGCACTTAACAAATCCCCAATGATGTTATGTGCCTTCGATGAGTGAGGTTTTCATCCCCATGGGCTTTTACAATCCCTGCCCATCCAATTGGGTGGCAAAACTGTTACTGTTGATGTCAAGGTGGTTGATGCTCCCCTCGATTACAACTTGTTACTTGGAATAAGTTGGTTTCATGCTATGACTGTCATTTCCTTGTCGGTATTTCGATGTGTACAACTTCCTAATCAGGGGAAAATTTTCGTTGTTGATCAGTTGGATTTCTGCATGACCGATGCTCGCGCTCCCGCTACCAACAATATTCCTTTCTTGGGAGACCAAAAGATCACGTATGAAAGCATTGGTGTTGGCTTATTGAAATATTCTAGCCTCATGGGTACCTTCCCTACACCACTTCCACCGACTACACATCATATTTCCACTGTCAATATGATTTTGACCACAGCTTATCAATCTTTGGAATCATCTGACCCTTGGATTATACCTAGTCCGTTGGAATTCTATGCACTCGGCGACACCATGCCACTTAGTCCAGCTGAAACATCATATGTTTCTATCCAATCCGCTTCTCCCTCGTCATATGACCAACATCTATTGGCACCCAACAGTTCCTCGATGCAATCACGGTTAAGTTCCTTGTCGTTTGCAATCGATTGCATTTCCCCAATTTTTCCCTCAGATGAATCTATCATGGAAATGTTGAGAATTGACAATCTACCTTAGGATGATAACCATCATCGATCCTCGTTTCTTCCTCCTCATGAAGAAATTCGAGCAGATATACAATCTATCTCCCCTCCTGATGTCGATTTTCCATCGTCTCCCATGCCTTCGACTTCCGATGATTTGGATCCGATAGTTGACATGGTAATATCTTCGGTAGGGATTTTGGAACCTGATCTCCTTATCCCTGTCGCGGCCCTCGGCATGTGTTCCTTCTAGAGTGATTTTCTTCCATCCATTGAATATCTCTTGGCAGCCATGACCGATTTTTGTCCCTTGACATGGTGTCCTTCCAGAGAATTATTCTCTTGGAAGTCATGATCAAGAAGAGTCCACGAGCACAGTTTTTCCTTTCTACAGCAAGCTCGTTAAACAATGAAACAACAATCTGGGGATTGCACCCAGAGCCCTGAGCATAGTTCTTTTTCCTATGTCAAGATCATTAAAAAATGAAACAGTCACCTCTCTTGAACCTTCTTTTCATCCACTCTTATCCTTTTTGTCCATCTATTCAAGAAATTGGTGACAACCTCATAGTCGCTGAATGAATTGAAGCTTGGAGGGCATGTCTCTAGTTATTGATGATCATTCTGGAGTTAATCCACTAGCTTTCAAGATGGGGGCATACCGAGCCTAGTCTTTGTTCTTTCTAATGCTCAAAAAACCATGAGAATGCAACCGGGTAAACGTTTATCTCTTTTTCAGACCTGCATGGATATACAAAAAAGTAACCCCCTGGAATCGTCTCTGAGCTCTTTTTAGACTCTCTAAACATGAAAAGATTGTTGAGTGATCTTTCTTCCTTTTCCACTCATTAAAAGGTTTGAAAGGGCGTCTTTCGAGCCTCGCAAGACTAAAATTACGAAAAAGGACAACATTGGAGTCATATTTAAGTTATTTTCAGACTCTCTAAATATGAAAAACCATCGAGTTTACTTTCTCTGGACTCGTTAAACAATCATACATTGAAGGGCCCATACGGGATCGAACCCTTACTTCTTCCAGTTTGCTAAACAAAGGAAGAGGGAATTACCGAAGGTGAGTCATATCGATCGTGTGTTACCCTCCTTGAGCTCGTTAAATTAAAAAGAGGTACTCATCTATTTGGATAGGGGGGAAATTGAAATAAGAAAGCCAATAAGTTTTTTGAGAACAGTACCAGTCGCTCTTACAATCGCCCTTGAACACGACACTTTGTATTTGCACGCATTTTAATCCACTGAACCTCTGCACTGAGCCAATCCTTTGAGTTTATTTTACTCCTTTGGTTCACCTGATGGAATTCACAACATCCACTACATTATCAATTTTTGGTCCATGTCATGTTTCTTTTGATGTTCCTCAGTGTTCAAGGGAAGTATCTGCCTCGAGATTCAGCCATCACAAATATCCTATTTCAATACCCGTGTCATTCCATGTTCATTTGATCCACCAATTACATCTCTGTGTTTTTTTCGTGTCCTTGATGGGGGATACATCAAGGCCCTCCTTCGACGAGTCTATTCCTGTCAACTTCAACACATTATCCAGGAACTAGACTTAGAAACCAATTAGTACCTTGGGACCTGCATGCCTCAATGGCAGGCCTCCTCACGTCCGACAGTGGGTTTACATCATTGACCCCTGATCGGATGATTCCACGGATGTTTGACTTCAGCTCATTTATTCACATTCATTGAAATGTACTAGATTACCTTTGAAATCATTGACATCAATGGTGATCTCCCTCGCATTTGTTAACGATTTACATCATTGACCGCTAATCAAGTGGTTTCTGCCATGTTCAACATCAAGACATCTATTCACATGGTTAGATTCATACTACATCGGGATCGGTGAGAAGACCCTGGGTTGATTCATCACTCTTATGTATACTTTTCCCAGGTTGCGAAGGGGTTCTTTTGAACAATGAAACATATACTATTACATAGATCCACTTTGTATTGGTCGTGGCTATGTCTTGTCATCTCGTAGATCCACTGTCTATTCTTCATGGCTACGATCAGTTCAGGTCATAAGGAGTATAGATCCACATTGTATATGCGGTGGCTATACCATTTTGTCAATATAATTATGGATCTGCAGTGTATTTTATGGCGGCCATACCTAAAAAGTCTTTATCACTCAAGCATAGGTATTCCTACCTTGGGTTTTGAAACATGTCATAATATTTGTTTGATGGTTGTGTGCAGCTTTTTCTAGTTT
>SNQJ01S0060137.1:56694-67642 GCA_010110895.2 Picea sitchensis | reverse complement strand
TAAACTTAAAGTTAATGATCACATGTTTAAATGTAAAATTTAAACATGTGACTAATATTAATTTTTAATTAACCCCCTTACCCTAACCTTTTACTATTTAATAGACCCTCCCCTCTACTCCAAAAGACACACACACTTTCTATTATTGTGATAGCGTGGAGTCTCCTAGAGCTGGCGGCCTCAGTTTTGTTCTGCTGTTGAAGTGATCCGTCCCCTTTGCATGGTTGAAGTGATTGAAGTGGCCTCTTATCTTCCTGCTGTAGAAAGGCTCCCTTGAAGGACAGTCGCGGACCTCCTATGATCAGATGTGTGCTCTATTCCTGTTGTTGTCTTCTCTACTGTGGTGTCGTGGATGTCCTTGGTGAAGACTGAAGGCTGTCGTGTATCATTTGCTGGGTGTCGCACCCCTCATTAAGGCTTTCGTGACTCCTCTTTAGGTGCCGCATCTTACCTCTTTCAGTTGCCACTTGTTCCAGCTATTGTGTGTGGGGTTTTTGACCTCACTGTTGTGGCAAGGGTTTACACTCAGACTAGTTATCCCAGATCTGAAATTCTCCTTGGATAGGGTTTGGTTTTTGAGGGTTTGAAACTGTGATGATTATCCCCTTAACCTTTTGACTTGGTGGCATGAAAACTTCCTTCAATCTTTGGCATTAAATATCTTTGTTAGGTCCATGAACTGAACCTTTTTTTGAGCATAAATTCAAGGCTCTGACCCCATTGTGGCTTTGTGCCATCTTCAGAGGTAAGGCAAGTACCAGGTATGCCTCTTATCTGAACTTACTGTTGAATTGTTTTATTGTCAATCTGCTATCATATAGATCTGTTGTTTACTGTTTTGTTTCAGAACTAATCTATATAGATCTGTTGATTGTTTGTAGAAGAGATTTTCATTATTGACTGAGATCTAAGTTTTATAGCATACAATCTGAGTTTTCTTCTGCTTCCATTGCTGTCTGGAATATAGATCTACTGTTGTGTCTAAAGAGCTGTTAACACTGTCCATGATCTGAATGTTGTTCTTCATATAGTTCATTGGTTTTCTAATCTTAAACTAAAGTACTACTGTTAATATCTGACTTATTTTCTGAACTCTATTTTTCTGCTGTTAATATAAGTCATAGATCTATCTTTCTATATGCTGTTATCTCTGTCTATGCTCCAGATCTGAGTTGTCTTGCTTTAAAATTAAAAAGAGACTACTGTTTTCAATTTTACGCTAAATCTAACAGTTTGGAAGAAGAAAAATCATTTGGTAGGAAGTACAAGCCCTTTTCCATTGGAAAAACCATAAAAAAATTGAGTTTTGTGGAGGAGCGCTCCCCTACCCATTGGCAGGGAGTGCTAGCGCTCCCTAGGCCTCTCTGGGGGATCGTTTGAGTGCTCTATGCACCCTTATAGGGGAGCACTACCCCATCTTCAAAAATTTATGAGTTTGTTGAGGGAAATTAGGGAATAATCCCTCAATTCTTGAAGGTGGTTGGATTTGAGGAGATGGTCAAGGCATGATCTTAGGGAAGATCCTCAAATAAAGGAGAGGAATCCTCAACCTATCCCAAAGATATCTAAAGTAGTTGGACCTCTCCAAGGTAATATAAAGAGGATTTATCATGGTGAAAGGGTACATTGCATGTAGAAGGAAGTTGGAGAATTACATCAAACGTATGATCTCATGAGTGAGATGCCATCAAAGATATCAGTGAATATTGATTGAGCAAAAGGGGTTGGACAAGGAGAACTGGAAGAAGTTGTTGCACCTTCATTCAAAGGATTGTAAGTAATTTTACTTGTTCTCATTAATATAATCAATGCTTGGCCTGTTTCTTTCAAACTTGTACTTGTTCCATATAAGTTTGTCTGCAGTAGATGGATCTATGTTTGAGCTAATCTCAGTAGAGTAGGAACTCTTTTGTACTTTTGTTTGTCTTGCAGGACCTACCAAGGAGCTCAAGATCGAAGCTTAGTCTAGAGCTTGCATGGAAAAACAATGTTCATAAGGTACATACCTTCCTCCTTATCTTTCATTCATCATCTTGATTAGATCTAAAAGGAAGTCAGTGTCCATGTTAAGCACTTTCTGTCTTAGAGTTAAGGGTCTATCTCTCAAGAGGAAATCTACCTGTCGGCAGGGAGATTTTCCTACAATAGTCTTAAATACTTCTTGGACTAAATACTATCTTCAGAAGAGAAATATAAATGGGTGACCAAGATGTTGGGTTATGAGTTTGAAATCATATACAAAAAAGGGAAGAAAAATGTTGTGGCAGATGAACTCTCAAGAAATGATGAATATATTGAGGCATTTCTCTATGCTAGCTATATCATCCCACCTAATTGGATAACAGAAGAAAGGGATGAATGGAAGAATGACGAAGAAATGTGGACTCTCATTCAAAGGTTGCAACAGGATTCCATTGCATCTGATACATTTACATGGAAAAATGATTCATTGTGGTAAAAAGATCTCTTTTATTTATGTAATAACTCTGAACTCAAACAAAATGTACTTTTGGAATTGCGCACCTCTTCGGTAGGAGGGAACTTAGGAGTTTTGAAAATATATCATAGGGTAAAGAGGGAATATTTTTGGGATGGAATTAAAAATGATGTTCAAAGGTTTGTGGCAGAATGTTTGGTTTGCCAAAAAAATAAGGTGGAAAAAACTAAGAACACATGCCTTTTACAACCATTAGCCATTCCAAGTCAACGTTGAGAGGAGGTTTCCATGGATTTCATCATAGGGTTACCGAAGTCTGAAGGAAAGAGTTTCATCATTGTGATTGTTGATAGACTTACCAAGTATGCACACATTTTTCCACTCTCTCATCCTTTCAAAGACAATACAATTTCTACTGCAATCATGGAGACAGTTGAAAAGCTACATGGAAGCCCGAAGATTATTGTAAGTGACAAAGATCCCATATTCACTGGACATTTTTGGACAAAATTATTTTTTTGTTTGGGTACTCAACTGTCTCATAGCTCCTCTGATCATCCTAAATATGATGGACAAACTGAGATAGTGAACAAATGTCTGGAAGGATACCTTCATTTCTTTGTCTATGATAAAAAAAACACAATGGTTTAGGTGGTTACCCTTGGCAGAATGGTGGTATAACACTTCCTTTCATACTACAACAAAAATGACACCATTGATGGTGCTTTATGCATATCACCCATTGTCCATCACTTATTATCTAAAATAAAATCTAAGGTTCAAGCAATGGAAGATTACATCTAGCATAAACAACAAGTTCTCCAACTCTTAAAGGACAACCTGACCATGGCACAAAATCGCATGAAACAACAAGCATATTAGTATCATAGTGAAAGAAGTTTTGAAGTAGGGGATTATGTATTTTTAAGACTACAACTATAAAAACAAATGTCCCTCAAGAAAGCTAAGAAGGATATTAAATTATCACCAAAGTACTATGGCCCTTATAAGGTGTTGCAAAAGATTAGTACTATGGCATACAAATTGGAGCTACTTGCATCTTCACGAGTACACCCATTTTTTCAGGTTTCATGTTTAAAGAAGGTTATAAGTTACCAGATCCCAGTTCAAACTATATTTTCAGAACTTGAGGAGGAAGGAAAAATCATATTGGATCCTGAAGCTATGATTGACACAATAATTCACCAACTGAGGAATAGATCAATTTCATAGTATCTCATTAAGTGGAAGAAAATACATGTTGAATATTCCACATGGGAAGATGAGTCTTTTATACAAACCATCCAGAAATACTCAATCATTGAGGAAAACACTTATCTGAAGGGGAGGGGCATGTTAATCCCTAAATCGTGGAACATTACTCCTTAATTGTGGCATATTACATTAGTATTGTTATTTTATTTATGTTGGCTTGGGTCCATTAGTTGTAATTGTACCTCCTAGTCTCCTATATATACCAAAGAGACCTTTTCATTTGGAATCATCTTGAATTTGTGAATTCATATGATGTATAAGGATGTTTCCCCATCAAAGAGGCTTATTATCTGAATTTCTATCTTTGTGAAGGTGTTGAGTACTTATTCTAAGGTTTTTATGATGTTTTGATATTTAGTTCTTAACAGGATGATGTGACATTGATCACCATTATTTTTTTAAGGAGTTCCCACCCTTAGAGGGTTACACGTGCCACTTACCATTAGATTCTCTCTTAGATGGACCACACATGTGGGAGTGATGGCATGCTTTTGGAGGTGGTTATGACTTGTTTGGACTATTCCACAAATTTTGGGGGTTATTTAGAGGGACGTTGGAGCCCATGGACCTTGTTTGATTCATTCTTCACTTATTGAGGGTTCAATGGCACATATTTTGAGGGTGCATATCTCTCCTCTCCCTCTCTAGTCCACATGTGTGGCCTTTATTGATGTATTTTGGACCATTTGAGTGGGGTGCTATTGTATTGGAGGGGTTTGAGGGATATTTTATCTCATTCATTGTATTTTCCCATGATTTTGATTGGACGAATGGTTTTGGGCTCATGATATTGAGATAGAACATTGTATTATTAATTATATCTAGGAGGCTACTTGGATATAAAAGGAGGATACCTCTCTGATTTTAGTTTTTTGGATATTAATGAGAAAAATTGCTTTAAAAAGTTCTTAGATATCTATATATTTTTATGTAATATTTTAGGCTATTTTTCAGGGGTTTTATAGAAAAATTTCAGGTTTTCTAGAGGAAAGAGCTACTACAAGGCCAAATAAGTGCATCTTTCTCCACTAGGAGGGAAAAATAAGGTATATTTCTTACCCTATTTCCTTTTGACCATTAAAGATTTTTTTTTTTTCATTGAGTTAAGATGTGTAGTGTTTCTTCCCTCTTGCATAAGTCGATGCTTTGAGATCACCTTAGTAGAACTTATAAATACTTTCTAGTGAAACAATCACCCCATCTAAACTTGAGAAGCCTTATTTTACCTAGGTGATGGTTGATAGGTAATCCTTTTTAAGTACCCTTAACTTTGCCTCATTTTGAAACCCTAATATTCATATATACTTGTGTAGTCACCCCATGTCCCTTCCTAAGGAACTAGTCTATCTTTGTCTTCAACCAAAAAAAACTCCAAAATTGTATTTTCCTTTCTTTGTTCCTTTTTTTATTTTTTGTTTAGAAATATAGGTGTTATCTTGTCCTATTCTTGGTCTAGATTGTTTTTCTATCTAAAGAGATTCAATGGCATTTCTAATATTTAGGTCTCACATGTGCTATCTTGTTCTTCATTAAATATCTTTGGTTGTTGGCATTTAATAGGGTATTGATCTATTTCATGGTTCATCTCTTAAATGATTTAACCCTAATGGGTGTGTGCACCAAGTTGGTGGATGAAAAAGTGGACAAGGGATCAACAAGAACGTGTGTGTGTGTTTTTTATGTTAGAGGTTCGAAAAATCCCGAACCTCCACTCAACATGCCACATAGGCATGTTGTCAGGAACATGTGGAAATTCTTAAGAACATGTGCACATTATTAAGAACGTGTATACATTCTTAAGAATGCGTTCGAGTTCCTATGAGCATGCAAATGTTCCTATTGTGCCCTTTTTTTAAGGGACCACGGGTGTGTTTTGTGCCCATTTTCACATCACGCCTCATGATTTTCTTTATTTGAGAAATTAAAGAGGAGGAGTAGAGGAGGCAAAAATCATAGAATCTTTCCACCATCTCCAACTCTACCTACGTATGCTTGATTTTATTTCATTTGCTTTGTTATCTGTCTCCTCTCTTGGATTTGCAAAAATACAAAACAATTAGTCATGGGTTATGGATGTAAAATTCCAATGGAACTGAAAACGTATTAGCAACGTTCACTACAAATATGTGGTTCAATGACAATTTTGAACAGAACAAAATAAACATCCACAAAACTAATTAATACACATAATTAATACTTGTATATAAATCTCTCAACAATTCACTAATCTTGTATAGGTTTTTTTCAAGTTCATTGTAAAGATAACACATAGTTTTTCTTTGTTTTACACAAAATTATGTTAATGATTTTGTTGGGATAAAATGAAATTGTTGTTTGTAACACCTTTTTCATAAGTGCACTTATTAAATTGTAGAAACTATTATTAAAATAGAACTCGTAGATGATGAAAACCGCCCACAAACAAACCAGGGTGAGAAAAACCCCAACCCACCACAACCACCAAACATAAACATACAAATTGATGAGGGGTTGGCTACTTTGAGATCACTTTTCAATGATTTAAGGGGAACCAGAGAACCTAGTCAAGTGTCCTAGGCCACTTCATTGGACGTCATTATGAGGTCCATTGCAAGTTCCCATGGGAAATAAACTTCTATTTTTGAATACATGGGTAGAATGTTTGGGTTTCACAGGACAAGACTGGATAGAAACCAAGTTAGAGACTTGG
This sequence comes from Picea sitchensis, assembly GCA_010110895.2. NCBI lineage: Eukaryota > Viridiplantae > Streptophyta > Pinopsida > Pinales > Pinaceae > Picea > Picea sitchensis. Next base: position 61,241 of record SNQJ01S0060137.1, on the reverse strand, counting down.
GAATTTCAAAACAATATTTGATGTCCATTTTCATTGATCCTCCTTCTAGAAAACAATCACCTATCACCAAGAAACACATATGTATTGATCGATGCATCAACCCACAAATTATTCAAAAATGGATGGATATGTGGTTTATGGTATTTGATGCATCTCCCTGCAATAATAGGGAGACGCCTTTATATTTTTTGAGAAAATTATGGGAAAAAATTATTTTGGGTCACCATATGAACTACTTTGACATTGGTGACTTCGATGGGGTGGGTCGAGGGTCCGCATATGACCGATAACATGTTAGGCATGATCCCATGTTAGGTCCTCATTCCCCCAAGAGAAGGCCTAACCCCCCTTCCAAACATCCTCATGTTGTAGAGGGATTGCAGAAAGTACATATAGCTCTATCATCCTTGAATCAGATCCTAGTGCAACATGGTATCTTTGTTGCACTATCTCAGCAAGAGGTTCCTATCAATGACATTGATAGAGGGATAAGACCTTTAACCCCTAGATAATAGTGCAATGAGGAGATGGAACATGGACATAACAGTCATCCATGTGAACCTCACATATGCTCGAGTTGTGGGAAGATTTTCTATGGGCCTATGGAGGCTAGTCGACAACATAGCTTCATGGAGGAGGTTATTATATTAACCATCTCTATGTTCTTCATCGTTATATATTTATATAATATTTTTTGTATTTATTTCAATATTTTATTGTATGATCTTTTTCATTTTCTATGTCTGTATAGAATACCCTCTACATTGATAGATGCATCAATGTTTGTCTCCATCATCGATGCAGCGGTAGAGGAAACCCGCTCATTTGGAGTTCCGCATACATAGGTATGTGTCACATTTGAAAAATTCACCATATTGATTTCTTTATTTTATAGCATCCTCAAATTTATAATGTTCTTGTGTTTGTACAAGTTGCACAACCAGATGGTGCCAAGCAATGTTCACCTGGGATGGATAAGTCACCTTCTTCATAGGTATCACGGGTTGAGTTAAATCTCATTTAAATCTAAAATTTGTTGTATTTATGTTGTTGGATTTTACTATTTGGTACTAATAACAATATTATTAATATGTATGCAGATTGCTCATATTTTCACTAGTTACAATACTATTTCAGTCCCTAGGTAGTTGACCACAGATGTTGGGTTACCTATTTCCAGGCCTAGCATTATTCCATTTCTTTTATATTATGTGGGGGTTCATCACTACCTACCCCCAATATCTTTCGTATTCAGTGCATCCTTAGTGGATGAAACCGCAGGCCACCTATCTGCACCACCTCTTACAAGGATGGAACTGCAGGCCATCTATTTGCACCACCTCTTCCATCGCATCTATCCACAATGGATGCACTTGTATGTTGTTAAGAAAAAAATATCAAAATAGCATAAAAACCTCAGAATAAGTACTCAACGCCTTGACACAGAGAGAATTTTAGATAATAAGCCTCTTCGAGGGGGAAACCTCCTTATACACTACATAAATTTACAAATACTAGATGATTCCAAATGAAAAGGTCTCATTGGTGTATATATGATACTAGGAGGTACAATTACAACTAATGGACCCAAGCCGACATAAATAAAATAAAAATACTAATGTAATATGCCCCAATAATGGGTATTGTGCCACTATTTAGGGCTTAACATGCCCTTCCCCTTCAAACAAATGTTTTCCGCAATGCTTGAGTAATTCTAGATGCTTCTGTATAAAAGTATCATCTTTCCAAGTGGAATATTTAGCAGATAGTTTCTTCCACTTAATGAGATACTCTGAAATGGATCTATTCCTCAGATGGCTAATTCTTGTGTTAGTGGTAGCTTCATTCTCCAATGTGATTTTTCCTTCCTCGTCAAGTTATGGTAATATAGTTTGAACTGAGATCTTGTCACCTATAACCTTCTTTAAGCATGAAACATGGAAAATTGGGTGTACTCGCGAAGATGTAGGAAACTCCAATTTGTATGTCATAGTACCAATCTTTTGCAACACCTTATAAGGGCCATAGCACTTTGGTGATAATTTATTATCCTTCTTATCTTTCTTGAGGGACATCTATTTGTATGGTTGTAGTATTAAAAATACCCAATCCCCTACAAAACATCTTTCACTATGATGTTGATCTGCTTGTTGTTTCATGAGATTTTGGGCCATGGTCAGGTTGTCCTTTAAGAGTTGGAGAACTTGTTGTTGATGCTCAATGTGATCTTCCATTGCTTGAAACTTAGATTTTTATTTTAGAGAAGAAGTGATGGATGGTGGGTGATATCCATAGAGCTCCATAAATGGTGTCATTCTTGTTGCATTATGAAAGGAAGTGTTATAGCACCATTCTACCAAGGGTAACCACTTGAACCATCGTGTTTTTTTATCAGAGACAAATCAACAAAGGTATACTTCCATACATTTGTTCACTATCTTGGTTTTTCCATTAGATTGAGGATGATAAGATAATCTATGAGCCAATTGAATACCCAAATAAGAAAACAATTATGTGCAAAAATTTCCAGTGAATATGGGATCTGTTTCACTTACAATAATCTTTGGTCTTCCATGTAGCTTTTGAACTGTCTCCATGAATGCGGTGGAAAATGTATTGGATTTGAAAGGGTGAGAGAGTGCACAAAAGTATGCGTACTTGGTCAATCTATCAAAAATCACCATGAAGAAACTCTTTCCTTCAGACTTTAGTAACTCTGTGATGAAATCCATGGAAACCTCCTCCCAGTGTTGACTTGGGATGGATAATAGTTGTAAAAGACTTGGTTGTAAGGGCCCCATTTCTTTAATGCATGTAGTATTGCAATCATTTATTTCTCATAAATGGTTTTGTGTAAGTATTTTCCTTTGAGTGGTCCACTTTCAAAATCAAGGGGCCTTCTTGCATTAGAACAACACCAATGCCATTTCCCAAGGCATCAAATTCAACAATAAAAATTTTTGTGAAGTCTGGTGTGGTCAAGACAGGAGCTTTGCACATCACTTCTTTAAGTTTTTTAAAAGATTTAGTTTCCTCCGGAGTCCATGAAAATGCATCCTTCTTATTTAATGTTGTTAAATCTTTTTCTATTGTTCCATAGTTCTGAACAAACTTGTAGTAGTAACCTATCAAACCCAAAAATCATCTAAGATTATTCAATGTTTTGGGAATCAACCAGTCCATCATGGCCTTAATATTGTTAGGGTCTACCTTGACACCTTCATGAGATAAAATATGATCCAAATACGCTACCTCATTTACCCCAAAGAAATATTTGGATGGTTCGGCACATAGTTGTTGCTCTTTTAGTAGCTATAGCACCTGTCAACATGTTGAACATGATCCTCCCAAAACTTGCTATAGATTAGTATATCATCAAAAAATACTAACACAAATTTTCGAAGGAAGCGCTTGAAAATGGAATTCATCAACCCTTGGAATGTGGAAGGTGCATTCGTAAGGCCAAAAGGCATGACCAAAAATTCGTAATGGCCTTCATGAGTTTAGAATGCTATTTTTGGGATATCTCCTTCCTTCGGTCTAATATGATGATACCATGAACGAAGATCCAACTTTGTGAAATAGATTTCTCCATGTAGTTCATATAACATTTCATCAATGATGGGAATGCGAAACCTATATATAATAATGATCTTGTTGATATATCTATAATCTGGACACATACCCCATAATCCCTCTTTCTTGAGTACCATTACTAGTGGTGCAGAGTAAGAACTTTGGCTAGGTATAATAATTCCAGCCTATAACATTTCTTCAACCATGCACTCAATTTCACTCTTCTGGGAATAAGGATATCTGTAAGGCCTGATGTTAGGAGGAACACTCCCAGGATTTAGGTGAATATCATGATCATGATTGCGAGTGGGTGGAAGACCTCTCATAATATCTTCAAATACTTTGGAATGCTTATCAATGATCCCTTGGATATCTAGGGGAATATATGGCTTAGATGTTTGAAAATATAGTGAGCATAGTTGTACAATTACACCCCGATGCCCCCTTTTCAATAATTTTGTCATTCCATTAGCGCTTATCACCTTACTGGGTTTCCCTATGATACCCCTTGACTCAATTTATTTTCCTTCTAATGAAAATTTCCTGAAAAGTTCTTGAAAATTAAAATCCATTGTTCCCAATGATTGTAACCATTGGACTCCCAGTACGACATCAAAACCACCCATGGGTATAGAAATAATTGGACTATTCATTACATATTCCCCTATAGTAAGATTGATATTATGGAATTTTCCTGAACAATTGATAGTTCCTCTATATGCAATCATTACTTGAAACTCTGGTGCTGGATATATAAATCAATTGAGATCTTTGTCTAATTTATAGTGAATGAAATTATGAGTACTACCATAATCAATTAGGACTATTACCTTTTTTCTTTTTGATATATCCTTCGATCTTGAGGGTTTGAGGAGTGATAATTCCAGCCAATGCATTACATGATATGGTGGGAGTCAACTCTTCAGAATAAATCTCTTCTAGATTTTCATCTTGGGATGGTTCTTGTTCTT
>SNQJ01S0060137.1:16328-28373 GCA_010110895.2 Picea sitchensis | reverse complement strand
GAATGTAAGAAGAAGCTCGCTTCAGAATTTGAGATGAAAGACCTTGGCCTAATGCATTATTTATTAGGTCTTGAGGTATGGCAGAGCCCAGAGAGAATCTTCCTTAACCAAGGGAAGTATGCAGTCGAAATCCTGAAGAGATTCAACATGTTGGAGTGCAAGTCCATGAATACACCCATGGAAACGAAGTTGAAGCTATTGGTCGACACTTCGTCAGATTTTATTGATGCTACACTATATAGACAGATCATCAGATCGTTGATGTACCTGACAAACACCAGACCAGATATTTGTTTTGTCGTGAACACCTTGAGTCAGTTTCTGGTAGAGCCTAGACATCTTCACCTAGTTGTTGCAAAACATATGATGAGGTACCTTAAGGGTACATTAGATTGTGGTCTCAGCTATGATGGAGATCATGATTTCACACTGAGTGGGTACACTGATTCAGATCGGGCTGGAAGTGTCTCTGATAGGAAGAGCACTGCAGGATGTTGTTTCAGTTTGGGATCAGCCATGATCTCATGGCAGAGTAGGAAGCAATCCATCATTGCTCTCAGTACAGCGAAAGAAAAATACATTGCTACGTGTTATGTCAGCTGCGAAGCTATATGGATTCGTAAGTTATTGACTGGTCTATTCGAACTAGAGATGGAAGCAACCACGATCCTATGTGACAACCAGAGCTGCATAAAGATGACCGAGAATCCTTTATTTCATGACAATTTGAAGCACATAGAGATCTGATATCATCACATCCGTGACATGGTGCAGAAAGGAGCTATAAAGCTCTAATATGTTAGCACGGATGAACGGGTTGCTGATGTGTTGACCAAGCCTCTATCTCGTGTAAAGTTTGAGCACTTTCGAGATAAGCTTGGTATAGTCCAGAAGGAGCTCCCTCGAAAGGGGGAGTAGTATTGTGTTGAGATATGCCAACCTAGCACTGTGCTTCTAGCTTAATTGTTGTGACATAAAGCCAGTCTAGATTGCTATGTAGAGATATGACTAGCACTATGCTTCCATCTTAATTGTTGTGACGTAAAGCCAGTCTAGTATTGTGTTGAAATATGCCTAGTACTATGCTTCCAGCTTAATTGTTGTGACGTAAAGTCAGTCTAGTATTGTGTTGATATATGCCTAGTACTGTGCTTCCAACTTAATTGTTGTGATGTAAAGCCAGTCTAGTATTGTGTTGAGATATGCCTAGTACTGTGCTTCCAGCTTAATTGTTGTGACGTAAAGTCAGTCTAGTATTGTGTTGAGATATGACTAGTACTGTGCTTCCAGCTTAATTTCTATGACGTAAAGCTAGTCTAGTACCATGCTTCCAGCTTAATTGTTGTGACGTAAATCCAGCATAGTACCAAGCTTCCAGCTTAATTGTTGTGATGTAAATCCAGTCTACTATTGTGATTCCAGCTTAATTGTTGTGTAGTGTGTCAGCCTCGTGCTGCGATGATGAGCTGGCCTCGTGCTGTGATGATGAGACCAGCCTCGTGTTGTGATGATGATGTATTAGTTTTATACTAATCCATATTGATGTAAATGATGATTTCATTCCATTGAGAATGACGATGTTGTCGATGAGAAAAGCTTCTGATGATTTATAGATACGCCAGTGAGTGTTCCAAGATGATATTGATGATGTTGTCCTCTCACCCACCTGATGTTGTTAATGATGTTTTCCTCTCTCTCGCTTGATGTTGTTGAAGAATACCCTTCTTGTTAAGGGGGAGTGTTGAAATAATGTAACTACAAAGTGTGTTGAGACTCAGAAATGTCGTCTTTCCATCCACCTTTCCCTTCATCAGTCTTCACATTTCATCACCCCATTAACCTTTCATGATACCATTTTCATAATTAAATATGGGTTAAACCTTATTATTTTCCAAATCATTTATTTTAGTATTAAAAGGGAATTTGTGATTAAATATTAGAAAATTGACATGTTTCATATATCTCAAAAATGTGTGAGATTTATCATGTGTAGGAATATGTGAAGGATTAATTCAAAAGACTTCTCGAATACTTCCTCCACCATTTCAAGATTTGAGAAGATAATTCAATCCTAATCCAAGGAGAAGCTCATGAAGATTTGGTTGTCATATCTTATCCAAGATATATGAGAGATATGTGTGAGGATTTAAAGGGATTATATTTTGTAATAAAGGGAAATGGGTTGAGAGAAAAGTGGATCTGTAATTATGAGATGTTTATCTCCTTTTCAAAGATCTCATGTATAAAAGAGAGTGCCTTCNTTGACATGTTTCATATATCTCAAAAATGTGTGAGATTTATCATGTGTAGGAATATGTGAAGGATTAATTCAAAAGACTTCTCGAATACTTCCTCCACCATTTCAAGATTTGAGAAGATAATTCAATCCTAATCCAAGGAGAAGCTCATGAAGATTTGGTTGTCATATCTTATCCAAGATATATGAGAGATATGTGTGAGGATTTAAAGGGATTATATTTTGTAATAAAGGGAAATGGGTTGAGAGAAAAGTGGATCTGTAATTATGAGATGTTTATCTCCTTTTCAAAGATCTCATGTATAAAAGAGAGTGCCTTCTCTTCATGAGGAGGAGAGAATCAATATTATGTGAAACATGAGAATCATCATTATGTAGATTAAGGGAATTGTTATGAGATAGGTTCTTGAGGAGAATTGTTATAATGTAGATTGGATTCATGAAGAGACTCCTTTTGTAAACCTACCTATTGAATATTATTGCAAGTTTGAGTTCAGTGATCTTGTGTTTCATAGAAGTTAGCATCTGTTGATCTAAATCTTCCATGTTGGAATCGGCAAGGGCCACCGATCCATCTTGGTAAGCTTATTGTAAATTGTTAGTGCAGATTTTCATTTCATGTATTTGCTATTTTGACTTCATGTTATTTTGTTTGATTTCACTATTCGAATGTGTTTCAAAGTGTGGTAATGCAGGAACGGTTGGATCTCCATATTTCACTATACATGAGATTTAATGGAGCATCCTACTTGTTATTTTAGTTACTCTAGGAGATAGAATCAAAGTTCATCTTTATTTTCATGAGCCATCAATGAACATGTCCATCACATGAGCAAGAGTTTTGCTTGTTTATGAGTTTCGTTTTCCAGCTTTCAAGTCATGTGAAGATTGTTATTTTTAAGAGTGTGTTGGTTTCTAAATGGTTTTCTTATCTATACTAAATATACATAGGAACCTATCTGTTATCATCACATATAGTGCATCAACTCTACTGATTACGAATCCCGGATGATAATTTATGTTTGGTAATATATTATGCAAATAATTGCACCAACAAAGTGTATTCTAATTATTGTTGTGGAATTATTCATTAGATCAATCCCCTATTGCGGATTGATCATGTCAGCTATTGTAAAAGACCAAATCCCCTTTTGCGGATTGGTCAAAACATAATTGTAATTGGCAGAATAAGAAGTCAGCCCCAGAATATATTAAAGGTGGTTATAACCACCCAGATTGAGAAGTCGGCCCTGCTAGTGAAGAGACACTGTCACACGTGCCATAATTGTATAAATAAGGAGGCTAGTGCCTCACTTAGATACACACTCACTTGTTCATTGAGAGACAAGTTTCGGAGTTGTAGTTGTAGGAGAGAGAGAGAGAGAGAGAGAGAGAGAGAGAGAGAGAGGTGGATTCTTGGGAGAGGACTTTCTGTATTTGTTTGAGTTATCTCTTGGCATTGTATTGGCTATCTATAATAAGGAAGTTTTTGCTGGGTTTTCTCCCCCATGAGGGTTTCCTAGGATAGATTATGTGTCTCTTGTGATTGTGTATTTCTCAGTGATCCTATCTTATGCTATTGTTATCTATTGAAATGCAAAGAACTCTAATAATAGCTTAAACCTTAACACTAGTAGCACACGGCTACTAGTCAGTGACGCATAGTCACTATCAGTGGATCACATCCACCATAGTAGCATACAGCTACTATCCAGAGACATATAGTCTCCACAACAATCATATCATCTGATATCAACCTGTATCAACAATGTCATGATATAAACTGAGTCATCTGGGCCATTCTTCCACTCACATCTGTGAGATCTGGAAGAGCATCTTCCCTCGGAAAGTTAAATATCAGCCATGGTTTGTCTGGACTATTCTTCCCAAACATAGAAGAATAAATGTCCTTGATTGTTGAACCTGGACCATTCAACCTAACTGGGCCATTCTTCTGGCATGATTCGCGGTGCAACCTGGAGAGAATGAGTTTTCCCTAGGGAATGATGGTCCATAATTGTTGAACCTTGACCATTCAACATAAATAGGCCATTCTTCCAGGACGATTCACAGTGCAACCTGGAGATAATGAGTCTACCCTAAGGAATGACTGTCCAGACCATTTCCTATGGAAATGATTGTCATGCACCAACCACCTACATATGACCATTCTTCGAAACTGCTCACAACTGTGAACTTCAAAAGAATGAATGCCTGGAGAGGCGGACCATTCTGCTTGACCACTTCTCAGAGTGAGTGCCAAGGAGAATGATTGTCCTAGACTATTCCCCCACACTAGCCACAAGGGGAATCATTGTCTATGGTACATCAACAATATGTTGGACCATGACTGTCCACTCTGGACCATTTCCCAAACTGGAAAATCATAGTCCATCAAAAATCCTTGACCACGTTCTTGACTGGAGAGTGACTACCCAACCTTGACCATTTTCCAAACTAGAAAATGACTATCCATATATCAATAACATATCAGTCCTCCCTCCCAAACTGGGGAGTAATCACTTCCCTTTCCAACAAGGAACTCATCTCCACAAGTCTCATCTTGTCCTTTAAGTACGTAAACTTTTCATCTTGGACAAAGGCTTTACCAAAAATATATGTTATCTTCTCATCAGTGGAGATACACTAAAGAACTACTTATCCCCTCTGGACTTTATCACGGAGAAAATAGTACTTGATATCAACGTGCTTCGACTTGTCATGGAACATCAGGTTCTCTGAGAGCTTCACACAGCTTTGGTTATCACAATATATCATGATCGAATCCAACATCTGATCAAACATTCCAGAAACCATCTTACGGAGCCACACTGCTTCCATACAAGCACCACATGTTGCAATATACTATGCCCCTACAATGTTGAGTGCAACAAACTTTTGTTTCTTGCTAGCCCATGATATCATGGCAAAGCTCAAACTGAAACATATCCAAGAAGCACTTCTTTTGTTATATACACTTCCTGTTGTTGTGCTCTAAAGATGTCCTAAAACCAACTCTATGCATAGCCAAAGCTAGGCGCTAGCACAAGCATTTTAATTGTTGCCTACGTAGGTTCTTAACTTCCTTTTTCAATACCCAACCTCCAGAGATGCAACACCTGTAAAGGAACAACAATCGTAAAAGGGAACAGCAATTGTTCTATTCAAATGACAGCACTACCTCCAAAAGGAACAACAATTGTAACAAGGACAACAGTCATTATATTGGGCCGAACTAATGTTGAATTAATTGCATTGTAGTATTTGCCCAACTGTTTAATTTGTCAACCCGGGGTTCGTAAACTGATGAAGCACATGCAAAGCATATGCAATATTGAAGCGGAACTAATCTAATATAATGTTTAAGCTACGAGTGAAATTGAATCATTAATCTAACACACGACTGAAATTGAATCATTAATCTAACACACGACTGAAATTGAATTGCGTAAATGAAATTAATCTAGGAATGGGAAATTGTGTAAAGGAAATTAATCTAGGAATGGATAACTACATGAAGGAAAAGCAGATACAACATGTGAAGAGTTGAATGGCAAAACAACATATGAGAGCTCTCACCAATGATGCAATCTTACATTCAATAATCAAATCAATCTTCATAACAAAATACTAAAAGCATGAAAACCAAAACCATGAATCAAAGCTAAGAATCATTTTCTCTTTCGAATATTAATGACTACTCTAATTCTAATTACATAATCTAACTTGAATCCTGATTGAATTCTCATGAAGAGAGAGCACTCTCTTTTATACATGAGAGCCTTGAAGATAAGATAATCAACTCATTATTACAGATCCACTTTTCTCTCAACCTATTTCCCATTATTACAAAATATAATCCCTTCAAATCCTCACACATATATCTCATATATCTTGGATAAGATATTCCAACCAAATCTCTATGATCTTCTCCTTGGAATGGGCTTGAATTATCTCCTCAAATCTTGAAATGGTGGAGGAATTATTCGAGAAGTCCTTTTGAATTAATCATTCTCACATTCCTACACATTACAAAGCTCACACATTTTTGAGATATATATGAAAACATGTCAATTTTCTAACATTTAATCACAAATTCCCTTTTAATACTAAAATGAATAAAGTGGAGAACAATAAGGTGAAACCCAAGTATATTTATGGAAATGATATCGTGAAAGGTTAATGGGGCGATAAAATGTGAAGAATGATGAAGGGAAAGGTGGATGAGAATAGGACATTTATGAGCCCCAACATACCCCCCAACTTAACTTGTTGCATGTCGTCATGCAACCATGCATGGATCTTCTCAATAAATTTTGGCATCTGAATGTTGGCTTTGAGTGATGATAATAAATGTTTCCAGGATGGGTTTTACATGAGTAACAACTGACATTTTATTATGGTTGGTTCTTGTGTGACAACCATGAATATAAAGAATGTTGGTTCTTGTGTTAACAACATTCATTTTGTTATTTGTTCTCTTGTTGTTATGATAATAATTTGCCCATATTCTTACTGGAAAATGTATGCTATCAATGTGCATAAGGAAAACATCACTGAGTATAAGAAAGCCCTTTTTTTATATATTTGTGAATCATGCCAATATGTATATCAGTGCTTATGAAGCGAAGTGCAATAGAGTATCGTTGGAAAATAAATGTTCATAAATGGTAAATGAGACGGAAAATTGTATGATGGTAGTGGAAAAGTGGAGTGAAGATAGTGAATAAAGTCCCCTACCCCCCAACTTAACTTGTTGCATGTTCTCATGCAACGTGGCATAAGTCATAGAAGTGAAAAGGAAAGGGAACTGGATGAGGGAATTTTCCAAATTATTCATTGCTAGCATTTGAAGAATTACATGATCAAAGTTTAGAAAATAACATGCCTCCAATTACCCAAAATGTTGATGAACTATGAAATAGAAATATGGCTGATGCGGCTGCTAGAGCATGGAACATGTCATTGCTGCAGGATCATGTGAAAAGTGACTGTTGTTGTAGCTGCGACTGTTGTCTGCTGGATCGGAGAATGTGAAGTGGAGGAATCTAAACTGCTACTGAATGAATCATGGAAAAAGAGAAGTATGAAAGTGGAATTGTGGTACTCTCATATGGCTGAAGTCATGCTGTTGTAACTGTTGATAGAGTCATGAAAAGTGTATAGTCTTCACCTGCTGCTAAAACTGATGGTACAATTCTAATCATACGAATGAATGTGTCGATGTCGAGCATGAAAAGAAGTCATTGGATTACCAACCAATGATGAATGTTGTTAACCAATGAGAGGAAACTCATCATTGATGTCAATGAGTGCCAAGGTACCCGAGTACATCTTGTGAAGTGTGAATGAATGAGTTGATGTCGAGCCACTTGCAAGATCTGACGATCAAGGGACATTGATGTATTCCCATGATTGTCAGCTTAAGAACTTGCCATTAAGGCATGCAAGCCTCCAGGTACTCAAATGGACTCTAGCCTATATCTCAGATAAGGTGTTGAGCTTGATGGGGCAAGACTTGTTGAAAGGTGGGCCTTAAGGAATCCCACATCAGTCAACATGAGTTCTGATAAAAAATGATTGGTAGGACTATAGATAGAAATATTCCAGTAGCAACAGTGTTTATGGCAAGGCAATGTAGTCATGGAAAGGGAGTTGGATAGTTTTATTGACAAGACAAACTGAACTAAAAAAGATAAAACGATGTATGCGACTCAGGAAGATAGGCATGTGTGAAGTCATGAAAAATAAGGAAATGGAAGATAGGCTTCAACACAGGGATGACAAATCTTCTTTTAAGGAGAAATGGGGGAGAACATTCATGACGCAAATGGGTTTACGAAAAGGTTTTGTGTAACAACAACCGTCATGATGTATATGATGAGTAACAACTCCTTCAAGCAGTCAACAAAGCATGTTTTTCGGGAAAAGTTTTTATGATTCTTGAAAGTCACTTCTGTAAGAAATTTGATCGTCTTTGAACCTGTAAAATGTTAGCAATAATCTACAGTAAATAGTGTGAAAATATCGAAAACATAACGTGCAAAAATTAATACTAATGCTATCAACCAAATGAAAAATAAAAATGTGTTTTTACCGATTGGTGATAACGCATTTTTGACAATCTTGTTTATGAATTTGATCATTTTTGACTTCACAAAAATTTTAGCAAAAAAAAGAGAAAAAAACATGATTCCAATGATGTTTTCAAGAAATGAGAAAATCCATTTGCAATTTTTTTTTTTTTGAAGTGTGTGTGTTGTTTTTAATTTTTTTTTTCGTTTTATTAATTATCTAAAAGAAAGAAAATTGCAAACAAAACAAAGAGTCAATTGAAAACAAAATTCAAAATCCATCAATGAAAAATAGAACATCCAAATTATTGGCCAGTATGAATCCCTCGCATAGCACCTTAGTTAATTTTTTATTCAGCATTTGTTAAGTTGCCAATGCCGAGTCAAGCTTATTATAGTGGCAGTGATATGGAAAAAAAAAATAGGACAAGCAAGTTTTTATAGTTTTTATTTGTTTTTGTTGTTTTTTATTTTTATAATTTGTTAATTTTTTATTTTATTTTTTTACATATCAAAGGAAATTGAAAAAAAAAAAAAAATGATATTAACAGAAAAAATGGAAAACAAAGCACTCCAAATTAAAATCGACCTTCTCTCATGTAATCAACATTATAGGCATATGATTTTCGTTCTCAATGATGCTAAAACCAAGGGTGACTCCAACAATAGCCGAGTTTCAACATAACGTATAACTAACAGATCATTGCCAAATCATTAAATCGTTGAAAACACGACATAAAGAGTGGCGTGGATGGGGTTTGACCCCATAACCTTCACCCATAAAATCAGATCTATTATGCCCAGTTCTTGTTACTGTGATATGAATTACATTCAAAATTTTATTATTGTTATTGCTTTTGTTGCAAGTTGCTATAAGGGTGTAACAGCAAACTTCAAAGACAATTTTCTCACAAATTGTATATTAGATTCGGTTGGAATTTTGTGGGCAGGTTACTATGGTCCCAATATGTCTGCATGCAAAAAATCAGAGCCATCTAATGCATGGATCTCGAGATATCAAAGAAATGGTTGGAAGTGATGATGTTGATTTTATCAAAAACCGTGTACTGGGTTTGGCTGAAATTGTGTGGGAAGGTTCCTATGGTCCCAATACTTCTGCACGCAAAAAATTAGAGTCATCTGATGCACAGATCTCAAGATATCAGAGAAATAGATGAATGTGACTATATTGATTTTCTTGAAAACCGTGTATTAAGTTGACCTGCACTTTACTGGGTTTTTTTATCATAACATAATGCACTTCCTGTCCAAAAATCATAAGAACTAAAATCGTAGTTTGTGAGATATCTTCAATTCAATTTCTGCATATTATGGTTTTTTTTTTTTAGATTTTGTTTTTATTTGCATAAAAAATAAAAATAAAAATTGAAAACTAGTTTAAGACAAAAAAACATTTTTTTAAATTTTTATTTTAATTTTGTTTTTATTTGCATAAAAAATAAAAATAAAAATTGAAAACTAGTTTAAGACAAAGAAACATTTTTTTTAATTTTTATTTTAATTTTGTATTATTCCTAGATTGAAAAGAGAAATTTAAACAATTAAAGAAAGAAATTTGTTTAGCAAATGGAGATATATAATTTGAAATTGAGGACGAACAATTGAATTCGCATTTTTTTCATTGTCAACAATTTATCATTCCTGAAACTTCATAGTCATCCTATTTTTTTATCCTCGCGATCACACGAAGCGCGGAGGAGAGCATACTTATTCAAAACAAATAAAAAACTTGAAAACAAAATCCTACCTACTCTATGCTAATTAGATTTAACACTTAGTTACATATAATTAAACTTCTAGTGGAGCCATTCACGTAACAGTAGTAAGAATATGTTGTCTTTCAATTTCGCAAATGACAGTCGGGAATATGTATGAATGTGTGAAATTAGCGGTTGAAACTGTAAATTAAAAAAAGAAAAAGAAAAACTAAATGAATCTAACCTAGTACTTGCTTGAAACCAGCTTTCGATCAGGCTTTCGTAGGCGTAATTTGTCTTACTCAGATCATGCGGCATCTCCTCGCTATCCTCCTCGACCTATTGCGTGCCTAATGGTTCTTCATTAAATATGCAAGGTTCTCTGTATGTTGATTATTTGCTCGCCTCAAGAGGAGTGAATAAGCTTTCGGCTGTTGTCAAGATCTCCTCTTCCAGAGAAGAGGAGACCTCGACTTTTGCTAGGATCTGAGTGAGTTGTTCAAAAATTAAATTCATTATTAAATCATTTTAAAAAAAGGATTCTTATAGCACCCAAATCAAAATGAAAAACTTAAAAAAACACTCTTGCTAAAACATAAAAAAAAAAAATTACTCTTCACAGTTGCGGAAATTAAAACGTTCATGATAGTTGGTCAGGGAGAACATGAGCAGTCTCCATTCAAGTAGTTGTTATGACCCCTTATCAACACATGTAGATCACACTTGCAAAAATTGAAACTACTTTTGCGGAAATTGAAATTTGCAGAAATTGAAATTATTTTTACCTAGCTGGTAGGGAGAACATGAGGAGTCTCCTCTCATGAGCTTCTATGTCCCCTTACCAACATGTCTAGATCACACTTGCAGAAATTAAACACTCTTGCATAAATTGAAATTTGCATAAATTGAAACTACTTTTACGTAGTTGGTAGGGAGAACATGAGGAGTCTCCTGTCACGAGCTTCTATGACCCCTTACCAACACGTCTAGATCACACTTGCATGAATTGAATTGAAAAAAAAAAAAACTAATACCTCAATCCATTGGGCTTCCCCGGCAACGGCGCCAAAATGTTGGGCTCTAAAGATGTCCTAAAAACAACCTCTATGCATCAGCCAAAGGTAGGCACTGGCACAAGCATTTTACTTATTGCCTACATAGGTTCTTACCTTCCATTTCCAATACCCAGCCTCCAGAGATGCAACACCTGTAAAGGAACAACAACTGTAAAAGGGAATGGTAATTGTTCTATTCAAATGAACAACACTACATCCAAAAGGAACAACAATTGTAACAAGGGAACAACAATCATTATATTGGGCCAAACTAATGTTGAATTAATTACATTGTAGTATTTGTCCAACTATTTAATTTATCAACCCAGGGTTCGTAAACTGACGAAGCACACGCAAAGTATATGCAAGATTGAAGAAGAACTAATCTAATCTAATGTTTAAGCTACTACTGAAATTGAATCATTAATCTAACACACAACTTAAATAGAATCATTAATCTAACACGTGACTGAAATTGAATTGCATAAATGAAATTAATCTAGGAATAGGAAATTGCGTGAAGAAAATTAATCTAGGAATGGAGAACTACATAAAGGAAAAGCAGATACAACATGTGAAGAGTTGAATGGAAAAACAACATATGAGATATCTCACCAATGAAGCAATCTGCATTCTTACATTCAATAATCAAATCAATCTTCATAACAGAATAATGAAAGCATGAAAACCAAAACCATGAATCAAAGCTAAGAATCCCTTTCTCTTTCGAATATTAATGACTACTCTAATTCTAATTACATAATCTAACTTGAATCCTAATTGAATTCTCATGAAAAGTGAGCACTCTCTTTTATACATGAGAGCCTTGAAGATAAGATAATCATCTCATTATTACAGATCCACTTTTCTCTCAACCTATTTCCCATTATTACAAAATATAATCCCTTCAAATCCTCACACATATCTCTTATATATCTTGG
>SNQJ01S0060136.1:73427-88687 GCA_010110895.2 Picea sitchensis | reverse complement strand
GATAAAGGAAACTTAAAAATGGAAAGTAGGAGACATAGGGTAAAAAGCGAAAAGGAATCAACATTTAGGAGTTACTAAAAATCAGAACTTCATTTTAGGAATGTTATTAAAAGCATGAGAGGGGATCTAGGAACCCTAGGAGTAATTTAAGGAGCGACTTTAGGGGGAGTGAGGGAAATGAGTCTTTTTTTAAATTAAAGAAAATTAAATTGGAGAAACATGGGGGATGAGGGACACTTGGACGGCGGAGATTGTTTAGAGGTTTGTCATTAAAAATTAATTAATTAATGTTTAGGAAAGTAGATGGGTCTCAATTTTTTCTATAAAAGAAAGGGAAAGGAAGGAATATGGGGATGAACGGTTAGCGTAACGTTACGCTGCCGGATTGTGGCTTGACGGATTGCTTGTGAGGAGTTGGGTTTATCTCAGCTGTGTTGGAGTGGTAGCTCAGCCGTGGAGGCGAGCTGAGACTCTAGTCTATCTCTGGTTCTTGTGTGGCCCCTTTGCGGCTCGGGGGGCTAAGGGGGAAGCAGAGTACCCCTAGCGTTTGGCTGGGAGGTACCGGTGAGTCCTCTATGGTCGACGAGCGAGAGGAGTACGGAGAGCGGGACGTAGCACGAAGCGCGGGACGTCAATCCGAAGGGAGGGGCGGCAAGGCACATGTACGCTTTTCATCTGTATGGTAGAAGGAGTGGTTTATCATGATGTTCTGATTTTCTAATATTGATATTATAGTATTCTGGGAATTGTCTGTAATTACTACCAATTGCATTCTGGATATTGTCTATAATGTTAGCACTTGCCTGCTGAATTTGCCGAAATTGATATCGTTGTATTCTGGATTGATCTGCGTTTTAAATGCCTTATTGCTCTGTGTCTTTACTGATATTTGGGGCGTATTGATCTGCGTCTAAAACCCTTTAATGTTCTACATTTTTACCACGGGTTATGGGGCGCCTTGCATACTGTATTATTGGCGTTTTGTTTTACCATTGTTGGGCATCCGCTTATTTACGTTTTTACTGTTATGGGGCGTACAGGTATACTGATAAATGGGGCATTTCTATCTGTGTTTTCAATGGTTATTGGTCTGCGTCTTGCTGCCATCTTGGGAGTATTTTTTTTTGCATTCATTGCATTTGTGCTGGCGTAGAAGGGTCTGCGTTGACCATGTTTTTTTTTCTCGTTTTGATTGGGGTGTTCGCCACTGTGTTTTGGGGCAGTCAAGAGCTGTGTTTAATTGACCAATTCCATCCTCTTGCAAACCAAACACATTTCCCTTCTCTTTACCTCTCAATTTAGTTACGGGAAGTCTGCGTTTAAATGTTACTGTGTTGTTGTAATGGTCGGCGTTGATCTGCATTCACTGTTTATTGGACTGCGTTTTTAATAGAATAATGGTCTACGTTTAATGTTTCTCTGTTTGTTGTCATTTCTAGGGGCGAATTCCTCTCGGTGGGTGAATGGGGAAAGGACCTTCGAACCATCTCCTGTACCCATCAAAAAACTCAGCAACCTACCTCAAATTCGCTCTGCGCGGTTGGGGAAAATGGTAGTCCTGTTGTGTCTCTTGCCCGAACATTTCTTTTACGTTTAAAACCTTTGCGTTAATGGCGTTACGCTGTGCGCGCATCTGTGTTCTCTTTCGAACTGAGACACCACACATTTGTGTTTTCGTATGGGGTCTGCTTTTTCCTTCTGCATGGCTTTAATACCTTGGTGTTGAGTCTGCGTTTTTCCTTCATGACTGGCTCTATTCCCATGCATTCACCTGTCAAGATTGAATCCAGTTGTCCGAATTATGGTTTACTTCTAATTGCCGGAATGACTGCGCGTGCCCAAACTCTGACAGCCACCTATAATCTTGTTAACCAAACCCACCGCCGTTTCCTGTTGATTTGCGGATTTCTTACCTGTTGCAACTGCCTTATACCTCATAATGTAAATGTTTTCCTTGGGTATGGAACGAATAAACGGGATTATGTTCTATTTGGGGATTCGCATTAACTTCTATCATTGTGATGCATGACCTGGGCACTAATTTCCCGTGCCATCTTAATCTGGAAGAAGCGATATGGTCATTATGGTTGATGCGAGTTGATTGCACGAGGTAGCATTAAAATACTAGGATTTGGAGTTATGCAGTCATGGGGTTATGCCGCCTTGCTTCTTAAAAACAAAAACCAAAGACACAAAAATGCCCTTCATGTTGATTAATTGAGACTGACAGTCTACTTCCTTACAACCTCAATTAACGTTGCCCTTTAATTAATTAAAGGCCAGCGACACCAAATTATATATATAATTACTATGTTATTTATACATCGTGATTTAAATGCGTTGGTTTTAATTATTGGCTTTTAAAACAGAGATATTGGGTACCATGTTCGTATTATTATTGTGTATTTACACTCAGCCATTAATATGTCGTTGTTGTTGTCTAATCACGCTGCAGTTATGTGTCATCTTGTTATTTTTAGAAATCTGATGTCATTCATATTTAAGAGGTTATTTTATATGTTGACCTAAAGGTTGGTATTTTTAGAGATGATGTGATCGTCAATATGATGATTTTGTTTATTTAAAAAACATGATGTTATTCATAATTATGATGTTATTTATATATTGGAGTTTATGGTTATAAGTATTATACCCCTGGGGTTATTCAAGTTGATGTCACCGGTAGTATGAGGTAACTCCATATATTGACATCATTAATCGATGGAAATCTTAGTTTATTGTAAATTGTAAGGTGGATAGTTGTCATTGTCATTTTAAACTTTATCATATTATAAGATTGCCCCTTTTAAAACTATGGTATATATTGTACTTTCAATTGATGATTCCTACTCATGATGCTATTCCATATAGTTACCTCCTTAATTAATTGATATTTTAATTATTGTTATTTAAAAATTTATAGTGGTCACATCTAATAATGCCCTTTGTACTTTTGTCATTAAATTTTATTATTTTAGATTGCCATTTTAATTTATGATGTATGTTGTTTGTTTTTCAATGGATATTACCTATAAGTATGATGTCATTTTAGTGCATTACTATTGGACCTTAGTGAATGATTGTATCTTGTAAGGTCGTTATGAATTTAGGGGTAGCAGCATATATGAGGTATGATAATTGTAAAATCATGGTCCGGAGTTTGACATGAATGATAGTCGGTCAATGTCTCATGACAGAGTTATTGGAACCTTTAAATTTTTTGTTAATAACATATGTGGTGCAATAACCTGGATTTACATAACATAAATTACCCCCAGTTAGTATATTAGGGTGGTTGTTCTTTTAAATAATGTCGAACGTGGGTGTTCGTCGTCAAAGTCCTTGTCGCGCGCCTTCCGTAAGGGGCGCAATCGTACTTCTTATTTATGTCGTACTTGATTTTATTCAGTTGGTTGATTGATCTGCTTGTGTCGGGCGAGATGTAGACACCTCCATGTTCCTCAAAACAGTCGCCAACCCTGAGACCTTAAATGGTTAAAATCGATGGGAACCTGGGCTTGACCGTTGATTATGTGTCATAGAGGTCCTAACCTTGCAGGGTAGGACGGGCGGGTGGTCAGTTTTACTTTTTTCGTGGTTGCGTCTTGTTGGTCATCAAGTGGCAACGTGGAGTCACGTGTGTTGTTACTTCTACACGCGCGCACACACCTTAAACACAAAAAAACAAATTGCACCTGTTACGAGAATGGTTGTCGAAACGAAAAGGTTCATTACATTTTTCATGGTCATTACTTCTCATGTAATGAATATGGTCACAAATCTTTGGATTGCATAAATTATGCAAGGAAAGATGTTGGAAGATTCCATAAAATTATAAGATGTTGGAGATGTAATCTAGTGGGACACATTGTCACTCCACGAGATGTTACAGTTGTAGTGGGTTTGTCCACAAATCTTAGGATTGTTGGAACACAAGGAGACGGTCCATGAGGAGTGCTTCATACAATATCGCAAGAAGAGCACATGAAACTTGGAAGGAAGACAATGTTAAAAATATGGAATCTTAGAGTACAAGTTATGAGAAGTTGAGACACTCTCAGAAGTGGATGAAGAGGACTGAACAACCTGACATGAAGGATGATGTAAAGTGTTAGCACTGTCATTTTTCCCTTCAATTAGAGTTGGTTTCAGTCGATTTATGGCCCATGTGTCAAAGTATGTGAGGTCAGGTACATAAAAATAAAGGGGTTGAAGTCAACATGTGGTCGGTTGGCCCTTGGGGTCAGGAAGGGATGTCAGAGTCCAAACATGCGTAAGTAAGTACAAGTTTGTTCCCAAAGAGTTGGGTCCTATTAAAAAGGGAGTTTCTACATGCCCTGGGTCTGGGAAAGTTGTTAATAGAAGTTTCATCGACAAGTGTAATAACCATTATCGGCTCATTATGAAGGTTGGAAGAATGAAAAATTGTGACGTTTGTATCATGTATGCTTCGAAGCCCTTATCCTACTTTACTTTACACGCACAGATGTGCTATGGGAAATCTACAGTCCGTTCCGAGACATCCATTCGCCATGAATTCAATGTTCCTTGGCACATTTCCTCCTCCCTCCTTCTTTGTTATAAATTCCAGATGCTCTACATGGATTCTGTTCACAAATCGGGTTTTTGCATTGTTTGTAATATTTTCCCATAAGCGCAGGTTGATCGAAGTCTCCGCCTTGGGGCATTTTCCTGATCCACTATGCGCAAGACAAATACAGTTGCACCATGGAAACCTCCCAAAACGTAAAAAGGGCATGCGAAGTGGAAGGAGCACTAGGCTCGAACCCCAAAGTGACTGGGATTCGTTCTCACTCATAGCAGGCAACCCCAAGGAACCAAAGGGAGTTTCACCTTTGCCCGCGGAAGCAAGGATATCATACCGTTCGGAGTCTAGAGGGGAAGAAGCTATGTAGGAAGGAAAGACATTAGAATCCCTGTCTCCCCAACAGAAGATACCCCAGAGAAGGGGCAGGCCAAGGAAGAATAAGGAAGTCGGGGAAATCCAAGTCCTAAACAAGCCATGTGCAAAATCAATTGTCGAAGAATTACTTATACTCGCTATTCGACTGGAGCCTGCCGAAGGTACAAGCCGAGGAAGTGGGAGCAGAACAAGGAGAACAGATGTCATGGCCAGTAATGTTTGAGAGCCATCTCAGCAACTGAAACAGGCACAACTCTTTGTCGTCAAACTTTACCAGGAAAATAGGGAACTGAAACAACAGTTAGCAGCGAAGACTCTTGAAATGTCAACATCGCAAGGCCATGAAGGAAACATGACATGGCTCAAAATATAGCTCAGAGAGGCACAAGATACAATCGTACAATTGCGCGAAACACAGAGGTTGTTAGAAGAAAGGAATGCGAAGCATCTCAGAGAAAGTGAAGCAACCGAAAAGAAAGTCCACGAAACTCTTGCCAACGCGCAAAAAAAGCATGATTAACTGGGTTCATTCTCGTATCATCAAGAAAAGAAAATTTCTTGACATTTTTGAAGGAGGCATCGCCCTTAAACCTTTTTTTTTTTTATAACGGCCATGACAGTCAACAACTACTCTCCACGCACGCACCCCAACGAATCAACGCGCAATAGAAATAAAGGTCGTTACAGTAGATGGCATAATCCTGTTAGAATACTTGATCATTTAGATACATCACCGAAGGGAGGCTTTGACACATCACTCTCCCCATGACGAGACCTTATCAGTAACTAAATCCCCATGGAAGAATACAAGAAGTCATGATGTGACTAGATGGAGTTGTATTCTATTTTTGGAAAGCCATCATGTGAAGAGTCATTTAGCATAGAACAGTTAGTTTCCTAAATTCTAGGAATAGTAGGTAGCGAGTAAGGTAGCACAAACGACACTCTTGCCTATATATTTTATATTTCCAATGTAAGCCAGATTGGTTGGAAAAATTAGTATAGACAGTGTCTATTGAATTTAGTTTGAGTCCAATCGAAATTTAATGCAAAAGTCCTGAAGATTTGATGAAAAGATTCTAATTGTAGCAGTTGGATGTATTGTTTCCTTTCTTTTCATACATACTTACTATATTCTTTATTCATATTTATTTCTATCTAAATAGGAATGTATTTTTCAACCTGGGATTCACTGCGCAGTTCCCTGGGATTTGCACCATTTAGAAAAATCGTTTTCCTCTACATTAAACTCTAAATTCATCCTCAGTGGTGCTCTGATTTTCTTTCTGAGTTTTCTCCCCGCCTCACACAACGATTTTACACTTAATATTGTTTCTCGCCTAGCCTTTATCCTCTCAAGTTCAGTCACCGAGTCATTTGTTTCTATCATTTTCTCGAACCGACTCCATAGCCCAAGGTCTTACTCTCTTGCGCTAATATAACTAGAACCCATTATTTCAAAGGTGTTAAATCTAGCCAACAAATTTAAAGCTATATACCACGTTGAGACAGTGTCTCCCGAGAGAGCCCTCTCCAGGTCTGAAAGGCTAGTTTCGGGTCTCAAAGTTGGTTGAAAAAGTTATCTCTGTCATTTTTTTATTAGCCCAACATATTTACAGAGTGCTAACATTCCGACGTCGTTTCCGGGGACGAAATTGAATAAATTTTCCATGGGAGAACAACTAAAGTTACATTTTTTTACCCCTGAGGATAACAGAGGGAAAAACATCTATATTAGCTGAAACCTTTACCCTGGCGACTCCAATCAAAAAGACTAGTAGCACCAAGTAACGTGGTTGAGGAACCCTGGCTCTGAGGATGATCTATACCAGAGCAAAGGCTGACCCAAACTCTATAGAGCCTTTGTACAACCCCGAGAAAATTCTGCGCAATACTAGAGAGCAAGCATTGGACCTGTTCTATTACCTGGACAGAAGCATGTCCTTACCAAAAGACGATGCGCAAAGCATTGACAACCTTGAGTTTGATGCATTATTTGGGCAAAACCTGTTCAGGTCTAAGTCATAAACCAGCATTGACGAGACAATTTTTTACTAGAAGATATTCCAAGCCCTGATATCTAATAATATCCCTCAAATCCCCAACCCTCCTAGAGCCATGGCTTCCAGATTCACGCCCTCGTTCTGCCATCCCAAATACATGATTTGCCCAAAAATTACAGTCAAAGGATTAAGCTCTGTGATCTTGAAGGGAACATTTCAGCCCAAAGGCATTCGGATTGGTTTAACGATTTCGTCGAACTAAAGGAGATGGACTATGCAAATGCGAAAATGAGGTTGTTCGCGTAGAGTTTTTCGGGGGAGGTGAGGAAATGGTTCAAATCCCTCCCGGCTTCAAGCATTTGAGAATTCGTCGCGTTTGAGACGTATTTCATTACTAGATGGGGAGACAACAAGAACCCCTTGCAACTGTTGACACAGTACAATAATATGAAGAAGGCACCAGAGGAGACAGTGCAAGAATTATTAGCCTGTTTCATGAAGTTTTATAACTCGATTCCCAAAGAAGCCCAACCACCCCCCAGGGTTGCACAGTTGTGATACGTCGACTCTTACGACAACGATTTCACCTTATTGTTGAGAGAAAGAAGATCAAGAAATCTAGATGCAATAATGAGCAACACAATCGAAGTCAAGGTAAATATGACGGAATCGAGGAAGAAAAAATAGAGATTCAATAAAGGTGACAAGAAACCCCAAGGAGACATGCAGCCATCGAAATCTTGGTCCTCTGATAACAAGTTTGACTTGATGATGAAGACAATGGACAAACTGATGGAGAAAATTTCCATGGGAAACAGAACTGTCGCCCAAGAACAGCTTGACCCCCGTCCCAGAAATCAAAACCTCAGAAGGGGTCAAGTTCCTCAGATCAAACAGAGGGAACAGAGGGAGCAGAGAGATCAGGGCGACCAACAAATAAGGCCTTCGTTCCAAAACAACTACACGGATGAAGACTTCGATTAGACGTTCGAAGACCAAATGCATTGTTGCAATGACAAGAACCCACGCGTGTTTTTGAAAAAGGGAGAGCATGATTAGTAAATGAGCGAGAACAATGATTTTGTGTTGGAAACGGATGATACACCATTTTGTGAAGCAGATGATGTTTTGTCCTGGGAGACAGAAGAGTTCAGAAAGGGTTATCAGAACGCCATCATGCAGTTTCAGAAGAGATATAACCTCAGGAGAAAGGCGTCGTCTACCGAGCCTCAGCAAACAAATCCCATAAGGAAACCTCTGACGAACACCCCTTCCACAAGATGACTGAAGCCAGACAACCGCACCAAGGATGCAATTGAAAAGGGGAAGTCAAAGGAGGAAGCCCCAAAGAAAGAACCGGAAACAAGTCAGGAAGTGTGCGGAAAAGAGGTAGAGAAAGTTTGTCCCCCTTTTAACTTTGAGCATGAAATGGATAAAATAAAAATCTCTACCCCGTTCAATGAACTTATCAGAAAGAGTGAGTATTAGGAGAAAATTATTAAAATTCTAAAAATGGGAGGGACCCCTGATACTTTGAACATCCAAGACGATGACCCTGCTATTATGTTTGGTCTGTACATTGAGGACACAAGTGATACTAAGGACGTTCCCATGTTCTATGTCAGTCTAAAAATCCATGACATGACCCTACATAATACCATGTCGGATTTAGGCACATCGCACAACCTCATGCCAAAGGTGATCATGGACGAGTTGGGTTTGGACATCACTTGGCCCTATAAGGACCTTTTTTCTTTTGAATCGAGGAAATTCAAGTGCTTGGGTCTCATTAAAGACTTGGCCGTATCACTGGCCCAAATTCCTGCGAAAAACATGGTTATGGACATGGTTGTGATGGACATACCCCCTAAGTTTGGCATGTTGTTATCCAAATCGTGGCTTGCGAAGTTAAAGGGGACTCTACAAATGGAAATTTCATATGCCACCATTCCCATCTTTGGCCAGGATAGATCGTTGTATAGAGAAGTTTTGTTTAAATACATGGTAAGCAGTAAGACGCAGCCAAATAATCATCCTATATACTCTGTCGACACTGAGGTTGGTTCCTCTATATTCTAGCATGACCTGAGTTTTGAAGAGGAGGAGTTGACAGCCATCATGACAGTCGATGAGGAAACTGCACGACAAGAAGAAAAGTGTGTCGAACCAAAGGAACGCATGGAAAAAGAGATATGGAACATGAGTTTTGATGGCACTGTCAGTAAGGAAGGAGCAGCTATTGTCGTATGGATAATCCCCCCCAAGGTGGGCACAAAGTTGTGCCCGTACAAGCTAGCATTCAAATGTACAAACAACATGGCTAAGTATGAGGCACTGATTTTGGGTTTGAAGGTTTTGAAAGAACTGGGAACGAAGAGGATAGTGGTGCGCGGAGACTCTGAGCTGATTATAAACCAGGTGAAAGGAATATATCATTCCAAACACCCCAGGCTGAGAGCATACAAAAATTTTGCGCTAGATCTCCTAGAATAATTTTCAGAGTATGATCTATCTGCTATCCCAAGGGAGAAAAATCAGATCGTCGATGCGTTGACCACCTCAGTCTTGGTTTTTAAAATCCCCATCTTCCCAAACAAAAAATACGAGATCAAATTCAAACATAGGTCAGTAGTGCATGATAATATCAAACATTGGCAGGTGTTTGAGGACGACAAACAAGTGGAGAGGTTTCTTCAGATGAGCAACAAATCTGCTAACATAAACATTGATGACGAGTGTTGTTGCGATGAAGGCGAGAGCGTGGATGCACGTAGTAATGAAGACCCTTTCCAGAACCAAATAGAAGGAAGGGACATAGTACAATTGAAGAACAACATCATCCCAAAGGGGATAGTTCCTTTGGAAAAGTTGTTTGACGAAAATGAAGTGGCTAGAAATCCCAAGATCATGGCAAAAGATAAAGATGTAGAATACTGCAACATCGATACTGAGGAGAACCCGAAAATAATCAAATTGTCGAAAACACTCAGTCCAGAGGTCAAACAAGACTACATCAAGCTCATGAAGGATTTCCTAGATATTTTCTCTTGGAGTTATGACGACTTGAAGGTGTATGACACTAAAGTGATTCAACACATCATCCCTCTCAAAGAAGAACATAGGCCTTTCAAATAGAAGTTGTGATGGATAAATCCCCTATTGTTGTTGTTGATCAAAAATGAGGTAAAGAAACTCTTCGAAGATAAAATTATCGTTTATTTAAGGTTTTCTAAGTGGGTGGCCAACTTGGTACCTGTTAGAAAAAAGAACAGCGAAATAAGACTGTGAGTGGATTTTCGTAACTTAAACAAAGTGTCCCTCAAGGACCATTACCCACTCCCTAAAATGGATTATATTCTACAAAAGGTGGTGGGGTCCCAGAAGATTTCCATGCTAGACGGTTTTTTGGGTTACAATCAGATCTTGGTACACCTGGACGACATGGAAAAGACTACTTTTATGACACCATGGGGGACGTTCATGTATGCCAAGATGCCTTTCAGCCTGATGAATGTCGGAGCTACCTTACAAAGGGAAATGGACATCACATTTTCTGACGAAAAGTACAAGTTTACTGTGATCTATCTGGATGACATCACAGTATACTCTGACTTCGATGAGCAACACCTCAAGCATCTGAAAAGGGTTTTCCAGAAGTGCAGAAGTATGGCATATCCCTAAATCCGAAGAAATCACATTTCAGGATGGAAGAAAGGAATTTGTTGGGGCACGTTATCTTGAAAGAGGACATTAAGATAGACCCCAGTAGGGTTGAAGGAATCCTGAAAATCGGCACCCCGCACAATAAGAAGGAAGTGCAGTCCTTCTTGGGAAAAGTAAAATTCTTGAGAAGATTCAACTCGAACCTGGAAAAGATTATAAAACATATCACCTGCATGCTCAGAAAGGGGAACAATATCAAGTGGAACCCGGAGGCTAGGAATTCATTCGAAGATATCAAGGTGGTGTTGACAAGAGCTCTTGTGCTAGCCAGTCTAGAATTCATGAAATATTTCATCCTTTTTTCATTCGCCTCAGAGCATATGATTGTCGGTGTGTTGTTATAGAAAGACAAGAAAAACTTCACGAAGGCCATAGCCTATTTCAGTCAAACGTTGAGGGATGCTCCACTAAGGTATGACATTATGGAGAACCAAGCATATGCCTTAGTGAAGGCCCTAAAGGAGTTCAGAATGTACATATTACACTCCCACGTTATCGCTTACCTGCCCAACAATTCATTCAAGGATATCTTGACTCAACTTGACCCGGAGGGAAGGAGAGGTAAATGGATAGCGGCCATGCTGGAATATGATCTCAAAATCAAGCCCAAAAAGTTGATTAAAGGGAAGGGCCTTGCAAATTTGATGGTCCAGTCAGACTATGATGTTGTGGGGATAAACTTCATCATCGATCTGTCATAGAATCCTCAGGAAGAAACAACTGCGCGAGTATCTCAGGATTTCGTCGATTCATCATGGTATACAGACATCATCTATGTGTTATGG
The DNA here is from genome assembly GCA_010110895.2 of Picea sitchensis. Taxonomy (NCBI): domain Eukaryota; kingdom Viridiplantae; phylum Streptophyta; class Pinopsida; order Pinales; family Pinaceae; genus Picea; species Picea sitchensis. Next base: position 77,252 of record SNQJ01S0060136.1, on the reverse strand, counting down.
AACCTATAAGCCCCTCCGATTTTAAGTCAGACCAAGGCCATATTTCTAAATCTCAAAGAGGTTAAGTTCTGCATCCTGGATAGTTCACTATACTGGAAAGATCCCAGAGGTTTATTGCTGAGTTCTTTGCTGGAAAACGATGTGAAATGAGTTATCAAATAATTTCACAAAGGCGATTGTGGGGGACACCATTTCTAGAAAACCACCATGCACAAAATCCTAAGAGTGGGTTACTATTGGCCTACCATATTCGCAGACATATACAAAGAAGTGTCTAGCTTCCACGAGTGTCATATTTTTTATGGAAGAAGAAAGTTGCACCCCTTGCCACTAAAGTCGATCTCTGTCAAAGCACCTTTCATGCAGTGGGGTTTGGATTTCATAAAGGAAATCAATTCGCCATCCTCAATGAAACACAAATGGATACTCATGGCCACATACTACTTCATGAAATGGATAGAAGCGATCCCCATGAAGCAAGTTACCGATGTAGTCATCATCCAATTTCTGGAGACAAATATCTTGTCGAGATTTGGATGCCCCGTCAAGATCATAACAGACAACGCGGTCACGTTCAAGTGCAAGAAGATGGAGAAGTTTTGTCAGGATTACAATATAACCCTGGGGCATTCTACAATGTACTACCCACAAGGAAATGGGTTAACAGAATCATCAAATAAAATCCAGAACAGGATCATCAAAAGACTCCTACAAGACAATAAGAAAGCTTGGCATAAAAATCTTGTCTATGCGTTGTGGGAAGACCGAGTTACCACCAAGAATTCCATCTCAACATTGCCTTTTCAGATTGTATACGGCGCAGACGCAATTTTCCCTACCACACTGGGGTTACCCATCAAAAATTTGTTGCAAGAGCAGGAAGCTAAGCCAGATGACACGTAGAGGAGACTAAATCAGTTGGTTCACACATAGCAGATGAGGGAACAGGTGTACAATCGATCACAACTCCACTAGGAAAGGATGAAGAAAACCTTTGACAAGTGTTCTAAGCAAGAGGAATTTTAGTTGGGTGATCTAGTGTTGAAATGGGACACAAGAAATGAGGACAAAGGAAAGCATAGAAAATTTGATAATCTGTGGACGGGTCCATTCAAAAAAGGTGCACATCGCGGAAATAATGCTTATTTTCTGGAAGAACTAAATGGAGAATGTGTTGGTTGGGGGCCTATAAATGACAGGTTCCTAAAACATTATCTGATGAAATAAGTTTCGTTTAAGTCACATGTCATTGTAAATAGTCGTTTTAATTTTGTGTCGAGTCAGTATGTCAGCAGAAAAATGAAGCCCGAAGTGAAGGCCCTGAGTTTATGCTGGATCTTTTAGAAACTGCGTCGATAGGTTTAGGTTGTGTTTTGTCTTTAATATTTCAGTGTCTGAAATTTGAATAATGCCCAATGGTCAAGAACCTAGTCTATTATTCTTTTCTACCTCGCGGGGAGGATAGCATCCCCGTTAGAGCCAGGTATTAGCGCGGTCATTTTTCCCTTCAATTAGAGTCGGTTTCAATCGAGTTATGGCCCGTGTGTCAAAGTATGTGAGGTCAGGTACGTAACAACAAAGGGGTTGAAGTCGGTAGGTGGCTTGTTGGCCCTTGGATTCGAGAAGGGATGTCAGAGTCCAAACATGTGTAAGTAAGTATGATTATATTCCCAAAGAGTCGGGTCCTATTAAAAAGGGAGTTTCTACATGCCCCAGGTCTGGGCAAGTTCTATGGGAAATTTGTAGTCTGTACTTTACACACGCGAATGTTCTATGGGAAATTTGTAGTCTGTTCCAAGACATCCAGTCGCCATGAATTCAGTGTTCCTTGGCACGTTTCCTCCTCTCGCCTACTCTGTTATAAATTCTAGATGCTCTACACACATTCTATTCGCAAATCGGGTTTTTGCATTGTTTGTAATTTTTTCCTGCAAGACCAGGGTGATCGAATTCCTCACCTTAGGGCCTTTGCCTGATCCACCACGCACAAGAAAAATACAGTTGCACCATGGAAACCTCCCAAAATGTAATAAATGGCATGCGAAGTGGCAGGAACACCAGGCTTGAGCCCCAAAGCAACTGGTATTCGTTCTCACTCACAGTAGGCACCTCCAAGGATCCAAAGGGAGTTTCACCTTTTCCCGTGGAAGAAAGGATATCATACCACTCAGATCCTGGAGGGGAAGAAGTTGTGCAGGAAGAAAAGATGTTAGAAGCCCTATCTCCCCAACAACAGATACCCCAGAGAAGGGGCAGGCCAAGGAAGAACAAGGAAGCTAGGGAAATCCAAGTCCCAAACAAGTCGCGCGCAAAATCAGCTGCCGAAGAATTACTTATGCACATTATTCGGTTGGAGCCTACCAAAGGTACAAGCCAAGGAAGCAGGGGAAGAACATGGAGGATAGATGTCACGGTCACTAATGTTCGAGAGCCATCTCAGCAGCTGAAACAGTCGCAACTCGTTATCGTCGAACTTTACCAGGAAAACAGCGAACTGAGACAACAGTTAGCAGCGAAGACTCTTGAAATGTCAGCATCGCAAGGCCGTGAAGGAAACGTGGTGTGGCTCAAAAGACAGCTCATAGAGGCACATGATACAATCGTACAGTTGCGTGAAACATAGAGGTTGTCAGAAAAAAGGAATGCAAAGCATCTCAGAGAATGTGAAGCGACCAAAGAGAAAGTCTGTGCAACTCTTGCCAGTGCATAGAAGAAGCATGATTAACTGGGTTCATTCTCGTATCATCAAGAAGAGCACAGTTCTTGACAGTTTTGAAGGAGGCATCACCCTTAAACTATTTTTTTGTTTTGATAACAGCCATGACAGTCAGCAGTTACTCGTCGCGCACGCACCCTAGCGAATTAGTGTGCATCAGAAATCAAGGCCGTTACAGTAGATGGAAGAAGCATGTCAGAATAATTGATCATTCAAATACCTCACCAAAGGAAGGATTTGACACATCACTCTCCCCATGACAAAACCTCACCGGTAACCGAATCACCGTAGCAGAATACAAGAAGTCATGATGCAACCAGATGTAGTTGTTTTCTATTTTTAGAAAGGCGTCATGCGAAGAGTCATTTAGCATAGAACAGTCAGTTTCCTAAATTCTAGGAATAGTATATAGCGAGCAGGGCAACCCAAGTGACACTCTTGCCTATATATTTAATCTTTCCAATGTAAGCTAGGTTGGTTGGAAAAATTAGTATAGGCAGTGTATATTGAATGTAGTTTGAGTCCGATCAAAATTTAATGCAAAAGTCCTAAAGCTTTGATGAAAAGATTCTAATTGTAGCAGTTTGATGTATTGTTTCCTTTATGTGCGTATGTACTTCATGTATTCTTTGTTCATATCTATTTCTGTCTAAATAGGAACATATTTTTGAACCTAAGATTCACTGCGCAGTGCCCTGGGATTCACGCCATTTAGACAAACCGTTTTCCTCTAAGTTAAACTATGAATTCATCCTCAGTGGTGCTCCAAGGTTCTTTATGTGTTTTCTCCCCGCCTCACACAATGATTTTACACTGAAGAATGTTTGTTACTTAGCCTTTATCCTCTCAAGTTCAATCACTGATTCATTTGTTTCTATCATTTTCTCGAACCGACTCCATAGCCCAATGTCTTACTCTCTTGTGTCAATATAACCAGAACCCATTATTTCAAAGGTGTTAAATCTATCCAATAGATTTAAATCCATATCCAGCATTGAGACAGTGTCTCCCGAGAGAGCCCTCTCCAGGTCCGAAAGGCTAATTTCAGGTCTCAAAGTTGGTTGAAAATGTTACCTTCGTCATCTATTTATCAGTTGAACAGATTTGCA
>SNQJ01S0060136.1:46319-58738 GCA_010110895.2 Picea sitchensis | reverse complement strand
AGATATATCATTGATATATTAAGGGACACTCTTGGCACATGCTTAGAGATACTATTGGTTTCTTGGTACTTGTTGTAGTGACTGGTTTTGAGGCATATTTGTTATAGTACATGGTTGGTACATATGTGAGCTCCATTGACATATCTTGTGATGTATTGTTAGAGGAATATTTGTTGGATATCTTGGTGCATACATTTGGCATATGGTTGAGACACATATTAGGACATATAGTTGATGAGGTGGTTATGTTGTAAATCATTGATGAGTCATAGCTTGATCTATAGTTGATGTATGATTGGTACATACTTGGTACATTAGTTGAGGCACTTTCTAGCAGTATGATTGGCACATGGTTTATGGTTGATATGGAATGCATGTATGGGAACACATCTTGATTGTGGTACATCTTGTTGAGGATTGGTGCATGGTTGATGCACTTGCTATGGTACAGGTGGTAATACATGTTTGGTGCATGGTTGATGCACTTGTAGATGGCAGATGATTGTGGGTGATAGTACTTGGTTAAATCATTCCATTGGTGTTACTTGTTTAGCATACCCTTTTGGTACATTATGCATGGGATGATATAGTTGAGACACTTGTTATGGTGCTTGGTAGATACATTGATTGATGCTTGATGGTTGAGATACATTTCTTGGCATATTGTTTGTGGCACTTGGTTTATGATAGAGGCATATCATGAGTGATATGACACTTGTTTGAGGCACATGGCTGGCATGTTGTATGGTTGATGATGTTATCGGTACATTGATAGAGGCAGTTGTTGATGATTATGATATATGTTTGGTACACACTTTGAACATATTCTTGGCATATGGTTGATGCAATTCATTATGGTATATGGTATGGTGTTAATGTGCATGGTTGGCACATGGTATGGAACATGATGTACTTGGTTGATGGTTTGTTCATGTTGACATATCTTTTTCTTCATGATTGATGCATGAGATAGTATGTATGATTGGCATACACTTGATGTATGGTATGGCACGAGTTTGGATGATTGATGCATGGAAAGGTCTAAGGATCGTCATAGGAAGAGAAGATCATTCTTGAGAAGTTGATCTATGTACCAGTTGAGTAGCATCATTTGCATATTGTAGTGGTAGCATATTGTTCAAAATATATGGAGAGATATACCCACAAGGGGAGTTAGTATTCTTCCCATGGTTGGTTACAGATGTATGCTTCCAGGAGGAAAGATGATAGAGATGATTGAAAACCATGTTACTAGCATTGCATTAGAGTGATATCATTAGTAAAAAGGGGAGATATTCATCAGATACATGGAGAGTAGCCTCAGGGACAATTCAGTCAAGGGGAGCAACCCCAAAGATATGGATCCTTTTCCATTGATGTCAAAGGGGGAGAGACAGCCACATTGATGTGGAGAAATGAACATTGATGAGGAGCGATGACCACTTTGAGCATGAGCATTGCCATGTCTAAGTGTTGCCATCAATGATTGGTGTTGACATCAATGTTGGTGTTTCCATCAATTCCAAAGGGAGACATGGTTGTATTATGTTTTCATTGATGTCAAGTATTTTCATAGTGATGTGCTTGTATCATTGATGTATTGATTGTTGGATTATGTTGTCATTGATGTAATTGATGTCAAAGGATTGATGTCAAGTGGTTTCATAATGATATGGTGATAGTAAAGGGAGTTGTATCATTGATGTCATGGTTGATAGGAAGTACCAAATGGATGAAATCCAAATTGGTCCCCTTATGGTGAAATCCCTCATGGGAAGACGCTTTGCGAAGTCCAAAAGGTTAATCCCCAACAATGTGGTTAAGGAACCTAAGTTTGGTTGAGGAATAGTGTAATGAATATGAGTGCATTTGCAGGTGAGACTATCATGGATGGATAGTAAATATCATTTCATTTCCGGTGATATGTGGAACATCACATAAATCCTCACAGTTAGAGAGTTATGACCATGTGAAGTTGGAGAACCCTCATGAGTTATCTAGAAGCCCCTAGAAGGTCAAAGAAGTCAAATTATTCTAGAATCTCCTAGAAGAAGTTGACCCGTCAAAGTGGTTAGTCATGGGTTAAGTTGTTGCAACAAGAAAACAATTAAAAAGAAATTAGTTGCAACTAGAAGTGGAGAGTTTACTATTTGTGGATAAAGTGGTTGTAAGTGGAAAAAGTGGTTAGAAGTGGGTTAGCCCCAAAAGAAGGAAGCTGGTTAGATAATAACCCTTAGAGGAAGCTACTTGGAGAAGTATAAATAAGAGAGCAAGGGTCTCTTATGAAAATGAATCTTTTGAGTATATTGAAGATCTATTTTTGGTGAAAGGTTCATTGCAGGTACTCATGGACCTATTAGAAGTTATGTAAATCTTAGGTAGCAAGGAAGTTTGACGATGAAAGTTTCAGAGGCTAAAAAAAACCCAGTTTTATGAAGCTATACGCGATCTGCAGTGGGCCAGATCATGTACATATGCGGGATGAAGAAGGTTAGGGCGCGTATATTTGAAAAGGAAACACTGTCGAGTTCCTAAAGTCTAAAGAAAGTTCCCAGGATATCATTCTATAGGTTCAGATCTGATACAAAAGTTTTGGTATTTTTATATGTTGTCTTGATGCTTAGAGTTACTCATGGTATGGTGAATTCTTGAAGCATTATTTGTATGGTTGTTGTGAGGTTTGGATATGGTAGATGTTGGTTGGTTGGTTGAGTGGTTATGTTCTGATATGATTGAGGGACATCTATGTTCCGTGATGGTGTATGCATGAGGAACATACATAGATTGTTGTATGGTATATATTTGTTTGTGATTGAGATGGTATAGGTTGGGCAGTGACAGGCTGGTCACAGTGACAAGTCACAAGTGGATGTGACAAAGGCAGAAAGGGTCTAAAGGGCCAAAAGTTTGAAGTTTCAAAAACCCTAGTTTTTTTAAGGTGTATGCAGGCTGACAGAGGGAAGGAAATGTACATATGTGTGCTACAGTATAGGTAGGTCACATACATACGCGATCTGAAGTATAAAAAAATCACGTACCTGTTGGCAGATTGGTTTATGTCTAAAAGATGGGTCTTGTACTTTAGGGTTGGATTCCTCACATCTCGGTTGGAGCTGAGATCTGTAAGTTGAGTCTTGTATTTAGAGTTGATACTCTATTGGAGTTGTTTCTCTTTTCAATTGACGCTGATAAAACCATGAGATTGTAGTCTCCTGTAACACATAATACAAAAAGTTTACACATATATCTCATGTTCCTTGTGTTCATTATGGTGATGGTTTAATGTTCTTTATTATTTATGAGTGTTGTTGATACATGGAAGTAACTAAGTACAAATGAATAATATGTTTGAAGTGGTTTCTAACTAAGGTTTTGAAAGAAGTGTAAAACGATCCCTACATTGATTCACCCCCCCCCCTCTCAGTGTGGTCGGTGTGTCAAACACATAATAGCCAATTTTATGAACTCAATGGTGTACTCTTGCACACTTTTCCCTTACCTCTTCCTAAAGTGATGCCAACAAATCCACTAATCGTTTACATACCCAATAGGGTAGAACTAGGATTTGATGATGATTTTAAAAACCTTCCACTTAGTTACTAGTGGATCACCCTCCAACCTAAGTGTCCTTGTGTGGATTTCCCACTAGGTTAGTGCGATGCCCTATAATTTTAGTTGGGAAAATAAAATATTTTTTATTTATTCTATATTATTAACACTGAAATAAACTTCTAAGTGTTTCAACCATTGATTCAACTTTACAACATCAATCTCACTTTGGTAGGGTTTGATGTCCACTTTCACTTTCATTTTAAATGGAGATTGTGAAGAAGTGATGACACTAAAACTTGGTTTCTATTTCTTTGGATCTTTTTTTAGTTCCTTTCCTAGGTCTTCATTATCTCCCAATTTGTCATCCAATTCAAGTTTTGTGTTAGAGCCACCAACCTCTCCAAGAGTTCCATACTTGATTGTTGGAGCCACCATGAGGAGGGACATGTTGAGAGAGATATTAGTGACTCGTTCTTTCAACTTTGAAAATATCTCTTATGCCTTATCTCGAGGGTTGTTATGACTGGAATCATCTACCATGGCTAGGGTTTTGCAACTACCCTCTTAATCCAATTCTTGGATTCTGCAACTTCCCACAAAATCCTCTAAGAAACTACTATGACACCAATATGATCTATAAATTGTCATGGATATTCCACTAGAATAGTTCGTCACAATAGATCTTATAACGTACTGAAATATTTTATTATGCAGTTTATTATCTTAGATCTCATATTTATTACTACTAGCTTAGTGCTCAAATTTATGGAAATAATTGAAACCAAATTGAAGGAACAAGCAAATGAACACACCATCCACACAAATAAACATAAGATGTGACTTGGGAAATCCAATATGGGAAACAAATATGGCTAGAAGGTGAGGCCTATGACCTGCTCTCTTTTTCTCAGTTAAGAAATGCAAGTACAAAGAAAGACACACTCTCTATGGAGTTTCCCTAAACATTGTGGCCTGAATGTATGCTACAAAATATGTTACATCCTTTGTTATGCTTCACTAATCCACTCCTTCATGCTCTGCTCAACTGTGGAACAAAAATAATACTAAAAGAATGGAACCCCTTCTCTTCCTAGCAACCATGTATTTAACATAGTTTGTTAGTCATCTTAGGTTAAGGTTAGGGTTTTATATGCCTCGACCCTCAATTAGTATTAGGGTTGTACCCTCTAGAATATTCTTAAAATTTCACACATAAATATCCCCACATGTGTGAGTGATAGGACCTAACGTGGCATCCAATCAGTACTATGATGGTCAACAAGGTAGGCCAAACTTGTAGGAGGCATAACTTCCGCATACAAACTTCGATTAAGTCAATTTTTGCACTTTTGAAAAGCTTTCAGTGTGTAGAACAACAAGGGGCTAAAATCTAAGCTCACATAAATTTGACCCCAAAAGGTGTCATTTGATAACTTTAACTAGGTTTGACAGGTTCTAAATCCAAAATCACCTAACTAAAATCTACCCAAAAATAAACCTTGAGAAATTATATATATATATATATATATATATATATATATATATATATATATATATATATATATATATATATATATATATATATATATATATATATATATTCACTCAAGATCACATTATCATATGAATTAATTATACCCAAAAAGATATAATGTGCCTTCTATATTTATGGTGGCAAAATTGTATGCTTTATCAATATAAACTATAACAATTTTAGAAAGATTCTTTATACTCTTGAGAAGGGAGATTTTTTTGTATTACCTTTTAGCATTAATAAAATAAACAATATTTTAAATATTTTAAAAGATATATTTTATTTAAAATTGTCCATAAATTAATTTTAAATATTATTTTTATTAAATATTAAAGGTAATTAATAAAATGAAATTTTAATATTTATTAGAATAATATTATATTATATAAAAATTAATAAAATATAAATTTTAATATTTATTAAATAATATTATATTATATAAAAATTATGGAAGTAAGATTTTCTTCTATAGAGAGTATTGTTATGATTAGATATTTAACTTCCAAGAATAAGATAAACAACATGGATGACAAGAGACTTCTCAAAATTGCTTAGAAGCTATCATGCAAGACTGCTTAAAATTGTTTAGAATACTGATAATATTACAAATATTATCACTTCTGAATTTAAGGAGAATATGTGGTGTGATAAAGAATTAGATGAAAGGAAACTAATATACTACAAGGAGGTGGTCAACCCTAATTTAGAAGATCAAAATTAGCTCTCAGTTTTGAGAAGTGCAAAGAAGAAAATCAGCATTGCTAAAATAAGAACAAATTCTCACTAGCTACATACTGAAAATGAGGGTTGAACAATGCCAAAAACACCATGGGATGAAAGAATCTCTAATCTTTGTGACACTAAAAAGGTTGAAGATGAAAAACAATTCTTCTTAGATTGCCCTACCTATTCCCAAATTAGATCCTAAATATAGACCTTCGAACCTCCTAAATTATCAAAACTATGGTGATCTTGGAACTCTTCTCTCAATAATTATTTAGCACAAAAATACAATTTTAAAAAAATGGAAGCAATTTCTTACCTTCTTAAAGTTTGATAAACCAATCAATCTTAGTAGATGTTAATAATCATCATCATTATATAAAAAATTTAATAATTTATTAATTAAAAAAAAAATCATTATTTTAAAATTATTTTATATACAATTTTAATAATTTTACTAATCTATAAAATTCACGATGAAATTCACGATGAGAAGTAAATAATAAATTGTATGTATATGAAAATTAGATTAATTATTTTATAGAAGAAATTTAAAATAATGAAACATAGTTATTTTTAGATTTAAAATAATAATAAAAAATACATAAGAAGAGAATTTGATTCTTTAAAAGTAAGTAAATGGATATTAAAAAAATGATATTTATTTAACAAAACTTTTAAAGTGGGATGAGAGAGAGGAAGGAAAGGGAAATTGATCCTATAGTTGTATAAATGGTTTTAAAATGTTATGTATATGTATTTTTAATTATGTTTGTGTACAAGAGTGAATAATTATAATAGAAAAGTTATAATTAATTGATTATGATGTTTATGTTTTTTTTAAGATTAGTAAAGTTTATTAATAAATAAAATATTTTTGTTATTTTTTTTAAATGTTATTTTTATAGTTAAATATGATAAAAATGAAAGTATTAAAGTTATTATGGTATTTGTAAGTCTAAAGATAAGAAGAATAATTGAAGTTATGAAATCTATTAAAATAATTTTTTATATTATTAAGAGTTGGTTATTTTAAAAGGAAATATTGTTTATCCTCTATCTCATTTGTATTATTACATTTTCAAATTTGTTTATTCTAAAGTTATTTAATGTTAGTTCAACAACAAATTTCACTATGGAGTGGTGGTGAAACGCATTGTTTTTAGCAATATTCAATTTGTTTTTAAATTTTTATTATTGAAAAAATAGTTTTGATTGATGAAATCATGATTGACAAAATCTTAACATTATTTGATTTTTATTTTATTAATGATTTCATTATCATTTTAGGTTTGATATTTATATTTAGCAGAGATGTAAGATTCAATATCATATTTTTAATGTTCTAATAACTCATCCAAGTCTTGAGATCTCTAACCCAACTTTTTATGAACATGTGGTAGATATTGCTATATTGAAAACAATAATAATGAATCTATTTGTGTTCAACATGATCAATTTATAATTATATTATAGATAGCAAATTGTGTCTTTCAACTCCAATAAGTAAAACCAATGCCAATCAAGAGAATAATGGAATAAGGAGTGTTGCATTTTATTTGAGAAGTATAAGTTCTAAAATGTTTTTTTCATTTACTCAAGTTTATATCAAATCTTATGAGAGAGACCAACAATGAAACTTTACTTGGGTATATTAGGTTAACTAAAGTGTTGAAAATGATTTTATTTTTTTAATATGTTTGGCATTTCTACACATGTTCTAAAGACCTTAATAAGATTTCCACCCAATAATTTTTATCAATAATGTGGTTCTAGCTTCAATGACAACTAAAATCAACACCTAAATATTTGTAAGATTGAGCAACTTCAAGGGGGTTATCAAGATAAAAAAAAAATGGAGGATATATTATTTTCTTAGATTTAATTAATATAATCTTGGTTTTATCAATATTAGGGGTAAGTTTATCCCTAGAGGTTGGTCTTTGTTAAGATCTTTATAGCAAAATGATAATGTGCACTAAAACCCTCTCGTACTGAATTTAATCCTCCATGAAAAGTAAAAAAGTTTAATCTTTCAAGAAAAGTAAAAAAGATTAGATTTTTCTACCAATTCACTGTGAAAATGGTATCAATCCTCCTCACAAAATTGGGATAAAATTGAGAAAAAAAAATAGTGATTTAAAATCAATTCTTGATAAAGTAGTATCTCTTTAATATCCACTTGTTTATAAATATTTTTTCCATAATAATCTATTTTTAAGGTCACAACCAAGACAAACATCAAATTGATGTAGGCCACCTCTACAAATATAAATATAATAATTATTATATAAATGGAGAAATTTTTTACTTTTGTTTGTTTTTAAAAACCTTCAAACAAATAAAAATTAAATATCACTATAAGTTTTCTTTCCATATTATATATATATAGAATGGATAAAAAACTTAGAAATAAAATTATGTTATTTTATTATTTCAATTTTATAAAAATTGTATTAATATTTTTTTTTTGTTAAACTAAGGGCATTATATTAATAAGAAAATGGTTTTAGTTAGGATAGTCATCATATGTAAATAGAGATTGACATTGGGGAGATATTTGGTGTCTATAGCATGGGTTGATAAATTGAAAACGGGGAATTCTACCTCTTCCCACCTATCCATTGTGGTCCAGGTTGAAAACTAGTTGCTAGGCAAACAAAGGAAGCATAGAGAAGTGAAAAAAGTGCCAAAATTCCAGATCCTGTTTGCTTTCCAAATTCAACTGTTTGCTTTCCAAATTCAACTGGAGTTCCAGAGCCTAGTTTTGAATGACGATAAAAAAACATAGATAAACATATATATAATTAACTAACTAACCAAAATAAAATATTAATAAATTTTTACAAAGTTCAAGTTTGATTGACAATATGATTTGAAATATTTAAATAAACTTTTAAATATTATGGTTAATTATATAATTTTCAAATTAAAATAATAAAAGAATATAACTTTATTGCTAAGTTTTCTACCCATTAAACAAATTTTACAAAATTATATAAAGAAAGATAATCTCTGATAAGACGAATATGCCATGGATACGATGTATCTCTCAGATAAGACGAATATGCCATGCATACGATGTATCTCTCAGATAAGACGAATATGCCATGATACATGAATATGGTATATCTTAATTTAATTTTAATTATTGATAAATATATCGTAGTTTAATTTTAATTATTGATAATACGGTTTTTATGTTACATTAGTTTTGATTTAATACAATATGGTTTTCAAATATTTAACTAATTCTATACTTTTTCTTTTCAATGGTAGAACTTAGATTATTAATTCAATTTACATGGAAAAGAAGAATAGTTCTCAATACAATCATGTATATATATTATCTTTTGTTTTTGCTCAGTGGAACGTACTTACCGTGTTTTGTATTTACATATCCTTAGCTTGAATAAGACTTTTGGAATTACGCAACCTAATGCATTTAAATAATTTAGAGGGCTTACCTTATCATGTCATATAATATTAAACCTAAAGCCAAGCTTGTCTCTATGCATAATGCATTTAATTGCAGCTTGCCCTGAATGCATGATGTGGGGTGCAATTTTGTGATGTAACGCTGAGACAAGGACTTTATGCCCAGAAAAAGATTTTATGTATGACATGGCCAAATTGGGTAATTGCTCTAATATATGTTTGATAATTATAAGTAATGTGTAAAGAGAAGGGTTTAAATATACTCATAAGTAATGTCTCGGTAAAGAGAAGGGTTCAAATATATTTATAAGTAATGTCTGGGAGAAGGGTTCAAATACATAAGATGAATGAAAATGGAAACATTTCTTTTATTTTTTCAATTTTGTTTTTATCTTTTTTTTTTAGGTGTTTTTCCAATAAAAAATTTGTTCAAATTATATTAACTTAAATATTTTTTTTTTTACATTTTCTCGTTCATAATATGGAATTCATTGAGAGATTATATAAGATGTATCTAAGAAGTCAAAAAAAGTAATATCCATAAATTACATTCCTTACAAGTCACAGAGGATCGATATTTCAAAATATGATGCTACATAACCACAATACTAGATCAAATGGGGAACATCTCACTATATATCCCCGGATCTATATGATAAAAGATCAAAAATAGAGTAAGCATGTTAAAAATACATAAATATAATGGACTAGTACTAGTAAAGGAAGAGTTGCCACTTGGGACCTTCAGTAAAAAAAGGATGAGTTGCCTCTTGGGACCTTCAATCCCGTTTTCCCACTTGTAATATGTAATTATGCCTTCGGGTTCCTATAAAGCTTGTTTAGATAGAAGGTCTGCCTCCTTATTATATTCCCTGAAAATGCATTGGAAACTAATTTCTTGAAAGTTTTTTATTAATTCCTTTGTTCTAAGCTTCCATCCTTCAATAGCACTAGCTTGGAGTCTTCCTCTATCGGTTAGCCATTCAATGACTACCTTAGAATCTCCTAGAACCTGGATTTTTTTAAGAGACAAATGTGTAGCCAATGTGAGAGTTGCACATACTCCCAGTAGTTTTGCCCTTGTATTGGATCCTTCCCCACAGTTGAAAACCCATCTATACACTGATAAATCTGGAGTTTTGATAACCCCCTTGGATCCACATTGTTTGTCATTTGTTTGTGTTGCCCCATCAAAACATGCAGTGGTATGATCAACAAGATGAGAAATCAAACAAGCTCTTAAAGGGATAAGTTTTTGTGATGCCAAGTGTCTTTTAAGTGATCTGAGAGTCTTGATAACCACAAAGAGAATTGAAGGAGAAGTATTCTCGAAGATAGCTTTGTTCCTCTCTATCCAAATATACCAACAAATAAGTGTAGCTAGAATTGAGGAGACAGACTTGTCCTCTATCCAATATTTAAAACATTCAGATAGTGTATCCCCTTCCCATTTTTTTTTATACTTTTGAATAGATTGTATTCTTTCCCAGACCAATTTGGTGAAAGTGCAATGTATGAATAGATGGCTAATATCTTCAGTGTCATGTTTGCACATTTGGCAGCGGCTTGGACCCTCCTAACCTTTTTGTTGTAGTACATGTTAATATTTTATTTTCAGTTGCCAACCAGATAAACAATTTGATCTTGAGTTGCATGTCCCATTTCCAGATATTAAACCTCCATCCACCAAAACTCAGGAACCTCTAGGTTGATATTAGAGCCATATAAGCATTTTTAACAGTAAGAGACCCAGAAGTATCGCCTCCGGTCCACATCAATTCATCATCATTTTACTGGAAGGAGGCTCCTACACCAATAAGAGCGATACGAAATCGATCCCATTATGCTGCCAATTCACCTGTAATACCCAACTCCCTACTACTGATCCAATTGGTTGTAAAGGAGAAATGATACAGTTGCCCTTTGGCTTGGGAGAGTACTGTAATCTTTTTCCGCCTTAATTGAGTGATAAGAGCCTGCGAGAGAAAAGATCTATGTCCCTTATCCTTTTGTAGGTTGCCTAATACATTGTTAAAGATTCACATCTTTACTTTTACTTTAGGGGTGTGATTATATTTTTTCTAGTTTCTTACACTACAATGATGTATAAAAATGGAATATATAAGCTATATGTTATTTTTATAGAGTTGGTATAAAAACTTGAATTTGTATTTTACGAATAATTATACGATTTTGATTTAAATTGATTTTTATAAATAAAATAGGAAGAAAATATGGAATTGACAATGTAAAAAAATGGTTTGAATCTGTGAAATATTGAAGGAGAAATATGTTTAATAGAAAAAAATTTGTTGAAAAGTCATGCACTTTAATGTTAGGAAAGGAGAAAATAGAGAAAATACGCTAAAAAGAAACACAACAATAGTACATAGACCATTTTACTAGGGAAACGATCACATTTCATCATGTGAAAAACAAGTAATAACACAACTAAGAACCATCTCACATTGGTTAAATGTGTAACAAAAAGGTGAGAACAACCTAAAGAGTTGAGTGACTTGCAAATCCAAAAAATGTTGAATTTGCATATTAGAGATTGGGAATGAATGTTTCAAGGGGATCTAGTGAGAGGTACAACAAGGTTGTTTAAGAAAATAAGAAGGGAAAGAAGTAGAGAGTTGAAAATGGAGTCACTGGGGTAGTTATCCCTTAAGCCAAAACAAAGTGGACTAATTCCAGTTAAGTATGCCAAGTATATGACTTGAGCCATAATCACATTACACCACTAGCTCTAGTTATCATAATTTCTTGTGTTGTTCTCTTGAAAAATGGTGCAAAAAATGTAAACTTCGTTCTCCCATATGACCATCTGTGCCATGTACCTAAACACCTCCCTTGGCCATCGGGGCACACCAAATCAAATCCATGTGTCTCATGTACCTAGACACCTCCCTTGGCCATTGGGGCACACCAAACCCAAATCCCCTCATGGATTTAACCACAAACTTCAACCTTTGGCCACCAATTGTAGCCAGTGAGTGCTCATGCATAACTAGGTTTAAATTCCACACCATTTACTAGTTGTCATTGGTGGCCAAAGGTTAAACTTTGGCGTTAAACCCATAAGAGAATTTAGATTTGGTATTCCCGAATAATCAAGAGAAACATCTATATATGTGACAATTCAATCTCATATATAATAATAAAATAT